>JAJOOO010004574.1:0-78090 GCA_029582685.1 Solanum piurae | reverse complement strand
CCGGTAGTTTGTCTTGGCCCCCGCTAAGTACTCATGTTTAGAGGTGGTGTTGGACAAGTTGTGTATCATGCTTGAGCTTGACTCATCTATGGTATCTATGTATCATTCCTTTTCTTTGTCTCTCTTGCTCCCTTAGTCTTTATTTCCTCCTTGATTATCCTTATCGCGTATGGTCATTTTATTTGCTTTCGCAACCAAGGATGTGTAATGATACGCTATGAGGCTTGTTTGAGGTTCCTTCGGGTTCCTCATTCGCCGGTCACGTCTAGGCCCTAGGCTTGGGTCGTGACATCAAGATTCAACAATTTGCTATGAAGAGCTTTACAAAAAACATATGGATCATGATCTTTTCCTTAAGTATGAGGAAGGCAAGAAGTTGCTATCAAATAATATCACTGTTGCTGTAGAACAAACGACCATCTCAACTCCTCCTCTTCAGGGTAACAATAATTACTCTCACAATCGTCGTCCAGGTGTGAACACTCCTCTCAACAATCAGCAATGGCAGTATCACCAATGGTAGGCACAACCATGGCGCCCACAAAGAAACAACCAACAACAGCCCTTTGACAAGAACCTTCGTTGCCAACTATCTGATCATGCAGGTCATTAAACAAGGGTATGCAGATCTCAATCTGATAACCATCTGTAAGCTCAGGCAAACTTTGTTGTTCGTTTTCCTCCTCAACAGACCCCTAGGATCGTGGACACTGGAGCAACTTATCATATTGCGTCTGATGCTCGAAGCCTAGACATTGTACATGGCTACCATGGCACATAAGAGATCACTATGGGCAATGGTCATACCATTCCAATATCTCATATCGGTAACTCTTATACTTCCCTCTCATAATAACTTATCTTATTTTTGTTTGTTTGTTTTGTCCTGATAATCATTCATCTATTGAATTTTTTCCTTTCCATTACCTTGTGAAGGATCTGAATAAGGGGGTGTCTCTAGTTTGTGGGCATAATAAAGATTGGTTGTATGAGTGGCGACTGATCTGTGCACATCGTTCTCCTCAATGCAATGTGGTTGTTCCAATGTACCTGTGGCATCGGTGTTTAGGTCATCCTAATCGTCTTTCTTTAGATACTATCTTGAATAATTTTTTTCCTTCCTGTTTTAGATCCTAAAGCCAGTTCCACTTTTAATTCTGGTTATTCTAATAAGATGCACACGTTGAATTTTTGAGAAAAATTCAATGCAAAGTAATCAGCCGCTACAAATCCTTTTTAGTGATTTATTAGGTCCATCTCTGATATTTTAAATTGATAAAAAAAAGATAATATGTGCTATTTGTTGATCATTTTTCAAAATACATGTCAATGTCTACAATAAAATAAAATAAAATAAAACTCTGGAAGTTTTTCAAAATTTGCATTCATTGCTTGAACGAAGGTTTAACACCAAAATTCAGTATCTTTACACTGATGGTGATGGCGAATTTCAATGTTTACAGTCTTATCTCAAAACACATGGCATAGAACATACAAAACATTGTTCAAGGATAATGTCTTTCCAGAAGTTAATTTAAGTAAAACTTTTCCTTTACCCATTACTATAGCAATAGTGGAGTTACCCGTATATACACACTCGCCATTAGTGGACTCCTCAAAGTCATGGAATAAATTCTTATTGGCACAAAAATGCCTTGAAGCACCTGTGTTTAGCACCCAGTCAGTTTTGTTAGCCACCAGATTTGCCTCAACAACTACAGTAGCAATCACTTCATTACCCTCAGCAAGATGAGCTTGGACATCACTTTGCCCTTCCTGCTTTGAGACCTGCCCTTTTCTTTGATAACACTTGGCAGCCCTGTGACCAACTTTTCCACAAACAAACCAAGGACCCATAAATTTTTGAATTTGACTCTCCAACTTGTTGAATTGAATTTTCTTTTTCATATGTTCCTTTTTCGAGACTTTCTTATGTTTGCCTTTGAACCTGTCTTTCACAACAGTACCAGAAGATTCAACAAGATTAGCTTTAGAAGAATTAAGAGAAAGTTCTTCCATCTTATCTTTGAGACGGTTCGCCTCTTCAGTCCTCATATGACTAATAAGTTCTTGGAGGGTTAAATTCTTTTTTCTTATGTTTTAATTGATTTCTGTAATCACTCAAAGATGGTGGGAATTTTTCAAGCAGAACATTAGCTTAAAATATCTCACACATCTTCATGTCCTTGTTAAGAACATCAGCAGTCAAGTTCTCATATTCATGAACCTGTTCCATTATTGGCTTATTATCAACCATTTGGAATTTAATCCACTGACCGACAACATATTTTTTGTTTCCTGCATCATCAACATCATATTTATTTTCCAAGCTATACTATATTTCTTTGGCAGATTTATAGGTTAAAAATAAATCAAATAAAGGATTAGTTATATGATTTAGCAAATGTCCTCTCACAATTTTGTTGTCCTTTTCAAACTTCTTTTTAACAACATCATCAACAACCATAAGATTGCTAGAATCAGTAGTGGTGTTAGAACCATTCATAGAAGGTTCTTAATATAAAACATAATCAACTTCTAGTTGTTCAAAGAAAATTAAAAGTTTTTGTGATCATCGTTTGAAATTATTTCCATTCAAAGGCTCATGTTTTGACAAATCCGAAAAAGTTTTGCTCAAACAAATGGCCGTTTATCAATATTGTATGTTATTAAATCGCTTTCAAATTGTTGGAAAAAATACTACAATATTGATATTAGATTAGAATTATAAAGTAGTAAATAACTTATAACAAACACTGTGTCTTAGCAAGCCACTACCTTGAAATGAATTTTGGCTCGACTCCGGTGCAAATCGATGTAGCCGGTCGCTCCCCTAGGTTCCACAGTTACTCTAAAACACGTGCACTCGTGGCTGAGAGTTTGGAGGTTGCTCAAAACCAATTGCCCAAAAATATTCTAAGAATATGAAGAAAGGAGGAAACAATTTTTCTCTTCTTTTTGTTTATGTTGGTAGTGTTCTGTTATGCTCACTCAAGATACATCTTTATATAGGATTTGCAAAATAGGAGTTTCAAAGAGAAGAAGTAATTTTTAAGAAATATATGTGAAATGATAATGACATTAAAGTCATTACATCACACTTAACAAAATGTGATTTGGAACGGATAGGTAATTCATCCATTTTGTAACGTAATATTTTATATACTTTGCATTACTCTTAATTAATAAAGGTAAAACTAATATCACATTACTCACCTACTTTGAATATAAATTGTGAAATAATAATAATAATAGTAACACTAATAATGAAACAAAGAACCCTAAGCACTATAAATGAACAGACTGGTGTACTAAGATTCTCTTTATGTGTAGGATTCGAGAAAGGAAGTGAAGTTATAAAAAATTGTAACGGCGCATTAAAACTATCGATATGTGTGAAATTTGGCAGACAATTAGTGACCACGAGGATCTTACTTTTATCTCGTAGATAGAATAAAATTAGAAATTACAAAAAAATATATTATACAGTATGTTAGGCTTTCTATGTTCTATAAAATATATGGGCAAATTTCAAATTTAACAAAACATCTGACTAAAATATAGAACTTAACAAAACTCTAGAATAATGTTCTAAAAACGTAAAACATCCGATTAAAATGAATGAATATCAATCAAGTTTATTTCAAACTTAACAAAACATATATTCTTCAATATGAACTAAAAAGGTCTAATATTAATCAAGTTCTATAATTAGTGTTAGTGAAAATCTCCCACGGAATGCTTGGTATCATTCCCCACCTCCATGTCCACAAAGGAAATGAACGCAACACTATTAGAATATCCCTAAGCACAGTCTTATAAATTGCAGTGCATAGAAGACTGTTGACAATGAAGAACTAACTAAGATCGATGAATATATGTGCCAGGATACATCATGCTTTTTATGTGGTGACCATCTCGAAAATATAGAACATTTGTTTTTCCAAACTTGTCTACAAAAGATAGGATTTGGATAGAGTGAATATATCATATTAAACAAGATGAATTGTATACGTTTTGGATCAAGTTGAGACTATTTTAATGAGATGTCGTAATGATACTTTGGATATGTTTGAATAAAATGTGTTCGTTCGACCAAAAAATAAATTATCTAATAATCTTTTTATCCTACCTTTTCATAATATCTCTAGGTTCTCGTATCCTATTTTTTTGTGTAGGTTTGTCCCTTCAAATTGCTAATGTATGTATATTGTTAAGTTATACGTTGTCTTCATAAAAAATGGTAGAGCAAACTTTTCTCTCATGGATACTAAGTCATCTTTATTAAGGAATGTCGTACCCGACTTGACTATCAAATATGAAAACAATTTGGCCTCTATATATCATATCATATCTCTCTCTCTCTCTCTCTCTCTCTCACACACACACACACACACACACACACACACACATATATATATATATATATATATATATATATATTATATTATATTATATATATTACTAAAAGTGGAAAGCTCCAAACTTAAAAGTTGAAATACCATTTTACCCCTACATTAAATTAAATTATTATAAAATATAATTAATTAAATATTTTATCATTAATTAAGAAAATCATCCTATTCAATACTGCTCCAGAATGGGCACATACGTTGCTTACTTAAGGTTTACTAATAATAATCAAGTATTTGACCATACAAAGGGGTGAATTAATTTTCTTGCAGTTGTCACTTATGATAGCCTATTAAATACTCTAGAGTAACTTTTCATCTTCCTAAACTAATTCAATATTTGGAAGCTCTTTTCAACTTCCAACTGTAGTTTCAAAATTGTATAAATTGCCATTGATTGAAGTTTAATTTACGGTGCATTAATCTTCCACTGTTAAATTCACGTGCAAGTCTCCTTTTCATCTTCCATTAGTTATAAAAATTGACAGGATTATCTATTATAAGTCTTTTGAACTCCTTCTTTTCAAATTATAATAGTGCACATTCACTTGCCTATTTCTCTCTCTAGAATTGTGGACTAACAAATCACATTCACTTGCCTATTTTATTCTCTAGAATTGTGGACTAACAAATCACATTATTTTCATAAACTTGCACTGTTATATATTTTTATTTGACAACTCATGTGTTTACAATTATTAAGTGATTTTTCTAGTTATTTATTAGTATGAGATACACGTGCAAAGCACGTGTTGAGAACTAGTAAGTAAAAAAAATAAAGAAGGGAAGCTTTGGAAGCTTTTCGTTTTCATCACTTCAATCACTCCCTCTTAGACTTTATCCCTTCCCACAATATGTCCTTTAAAGCCTCAAAATAATTTTCTGTATTTTGGAAGGTTAGGTAGCACAACACAACACATTTTAAACTTTTTGTTTGTATTACACTAACTGTTAAATTTTTTAGATTACAGTAATCTTTATATGTTTATCTCCTTAAATATTGATAAAATGCCATAAAGAAATATTTTGGTGAATTAACAAGTACAATAAGCTTAAGAATTGCTTTTTTTTCTTGATTATATATATGTATATGTAGATGACAAAACTTATCAATGTAGTTCATCCAAAAGACTTCTTTGATTGTGCTTTCTAATCACCAAGTTTTGCCCTAGTTGTGCTGACATTTTACAGTAATCTTCTTTAACATGCTTTGTGTTTATGAAAATAATATAAATTTATAAAGATATGACTTTTATGAAAAAGTAAGATCTTTTTTGGATTTATTTTTTTGATTTGCTGTCACGGTTCTGTATATCTGTCCTTTTCTTGATCTGCTTTGACTTGCTTATCCTTAAGTCAAGGTTATATTGAAAACAATATATTGAGATATCGCTAGTTCTGTGAAGAGAAAAAGTAAGATCTTTTATGGCTATTCTTTTTTAGTTTGTTGTGTGTTATGATCTGAGAAGTCCAATATAGAAGAATAAGCAAACATAGTTATAGAGACTCGAAATCGAGTAAATTGAGCAGTTGATATTGAAATCAGTTTAATGAATAGCATAGTTGAGGATTCAACCACGACACCAGGGCAGTTAACATTGTTATAACCACCCTAACATGGGAGAGTGGGTTTTACGTTAAAAATGATATTTTTCTCATCTCTTCTAAATTCTCTCTTGTCTAGATTCTCTATCTCCTTCTGTTTCTTCTTCTTCCTCCTCTATTTCCCTTCTCTTTCTTGTTCTATCAGGTTACTCATACATCAATAGAATACATATTATTTTCTGTCCATTTTCTATTTTCACTATTAGACTTTAATAGCTTTCAATATAGTTTTATTCAGTTAAATGAAAACCTAGAAAATTGTCCCAAAAAATATATTGTGTTGATTATTTTCTGTGTAATTGTGATTAAACAAGATTGATCTTGACAATTGATATCAAAGCCTTCGATCCTATGACCTGTGATCTTGAAGATGGCTGAGGGTATTCTTATGAAATAGTTAGATGAGAAACTTTCTCTTCATGATGACCAGTTAAGTGATTTGTTGAATAATCAGCAGGATGTTTGCAACACCCAAACTAGAAGGTACACTTGAACAATCTTAGATCGTCTTACTGCGTTGGAATGGGTTCCTAACAGGGATCCTATAGAGCAACAATTGGTGGTGGATTGTTACCCATTTATGCTAACTACAGGCAACCTAGGCTTTAAGCTATACATATTCCTCCGCCTAAGTAGGAGTTACCGTCTTTCGAGGGTCATGACCCTGAGGTGTGGATCCGTAAGTGTGAAAGGTATTCAACCTCTATAGAACCCCTGAAAATCAAAAAGTAGAAGGTGTTGATCTTTATCTGAATGGGATTGCTGAGAATTGGTATCATTAATTGGTATTAAGTGTTGGTGTACTTGAATGGGTTGAGTTTAAAGAGGAATTTTACAACAGATTTTGGGAAGAATTACTAGAAGATGCAGTGGATGAGTTCAATAAATTGAGCCAAACTGGTACGGTGGATGAATTTCTAGTGAGGTTTGAAGACTTGAAACAACAAATGATCATCAAGAATGCTTTAACTGAATCACACTTTCTATCTAGCTTTATGAGGACTTTAAAGGAAGAAATCAAGTTTGTAGTGAAGATGTTTAAACCTACTACCCTTTAAGGTGCGATTGAGAAGGTTCGGATGCAGGAGAAGATAATTGATGTTATATAGAGAAGACACAAGCCCATCACAAAACCCCACCATATGGTGAATCAAGCTACAAATTACAGGTCCAATGTTACTGCTACTTCCAGGAACACTCTTTTCAGGATTAGTCCAGAGGTGTATGACTATAGGAAGACCAACCGTCTTTGCTTTCGATGTTGTGAGAAGTATGTTTTAGGCCATCAATGTCCAAAGAAGCATATAAACTATTTGAAGGGTGAGAGTGAGACTAGTCCTCTTGCATTGCCTGAGATTGAGCATAACCCTATTACACTGGAGGCTAGTACAAAAATCAGTAACATACCACAAGATATGGTAATTGAAGGTGATGTTGAACTGTCACACCCCAAGGTTATCCCCTAGGAACGACACAGTGCCTAGTGTCACAAGTGACCCAAAGCTAACCCATGGCCTGACATATCTATAAAAGTTCAATTAAAACATTCACTGCGCGGAAGCTAAAAATAGTTTAATCTAAAAAATGGGGAAAAGCCCATTACGTATGAATGTATCAAATTTATGAAGAGTATACTAATGACTGAAAAAACAACACTAACAACTTAAGTTAAATATAATCTATGTCTGAAAGCCTTTAACTTAATTGAGTTGCTGGGACATGCCCCAACTAACTCTAACAAGATAGCTAACTCTAACAAGACTAAAACTGAAAAGTAAAGCATGTATGATGTCCTCAAACTATGAGGACTCACCACCGAAGCTATTAGGTACAGACGGGAAGTCAAGCTAAGCGTTATATGAATGATGAGCTCCTGAACCTATATCATACAATGTTGTAGCGTAAAACTATGCATCGGTACTTTGAATGTACTGAACATATGAGATAAATGCTTAAATGAACAATATAACAACTGGACATGGAATTAGATATACTTAAGCATAACTGAAAACTGAGTTGGATGCAATGACCAAGTACTAATCATAAAGATAACATGTTGAACTGAATACATGGTCAATCAACATGAATCTGGTTGTGGGAGATACTATTAACCAACATAAACTACATGAGCTAAACATGAAGTCTGATGTATGCGCCCCATCGAGAGGACCCAATATACCTTACCAGGGCATAAAGGCATGACTGCGACGTGATCACTAAAATTGATGCCTAACAGAGGGGATTTATAAACCTATGATGGCACGTAGTTCTGGGACTTGAGAGTATGCTAAACCCTAGTCTAACTCGGTGCTAAGTCTATTCCCAACTAAATGTAAAGTTAAAATGCAACTGAAATACTGAGTCACTTAAAATACTGATAAATATCTGAGAATGCAACATACATATACCGAAAGATATGACATTCGAATTTTGAAGCATGATTGTATGACTAATCATCCTAGCAAGTATAATTCATGAATACTGATAATTAACACAAGTTAGGGTTTTTGAATTCTATACTTAGACTACACTTATTCTCCAAGAAACATGTAATTAACATTATAGAGACTATAGTAGCTGAATTTCAATGGATCCCTAAGATTTAAGAACCCTAAGTCTGAATAATTTATGGAGAAACTGAAGAATTGACTGAATTCTAGAGACCTAATGGGTGAAAGGAACTCAGTAGTGAAATCCCACATACCTGGTGACAAAAACTATGGAGAAATCCTTTGGATTTTGGGGCTAAACTTGAAGAAGACCTCTGCTTGTTCATGGGAGAAACCACGGCCTCTTTCTCTTCTTTTCTTTCTAAGTTAGATGATTTTAGGAGAATGAAGGTTTTAGGTAGTTTCTGACTAGATTAGTAAGCTTAGAAAAATTAAAACGACATAGCTTGAGTACCAAACAACGTAGTTTAAGTACCAAACACATAGGGAAAAATACTGATACGACCATGACTTAAAGCTGATGAAGTGACCTTCACGAGGGGCTTTACGGGCCGTCTACGGCATGATTTTTCCCGTCTAGTGGATCGTCATGATGCCCTACCTAATAGGGCTTCACTAAAACAAGCATAACATTTTAGTTTGAACTCGGAATTACGCAAACTTGGTGGCGCTGGAAAGAGGACTCAAATACCTTTAATTTGATAGGTCATGAGCTACCTATTTAGTTTTTTGCTAAAAGATATGGTCATTTGAAGTTGACCCAAACTCAATGTCTGACAAGTTTCTTTCACGGATGACTTCACGGTCTGTGTGAAGCTTCACAGACCGTTTAGGAGTTCGTTGTCCTTCACAGTGGTCTATAGTGCAACCTCACTGTCAGGGTGACTTGTACGGACCCTTAGACGGGCCATCCAAGTCACTACGGGCCAACTAAGGCACTGTCTAGGTGACTCCCTCCCATCCCTGGACGGTGGTTCATGATGCCCTTAACTGGTCGTGAACCCTAGACGGACTGTCTAAGGTGACGTCTAGGCGACCCCTTCTAGGGGAGTCCTGGATAGTCATTCATGAAACTCTTCACAGGTAGTGGACTCCCAAATTAGGTTTGTGGTCTTGCCCGTTTTTCTCTTTATCCCTTTCTCAAAGTCCGAGGTGTTGCATGAACCAAGCAGTAGTGGAAGTTGTGTGCTTATGTGCATTGTCTGGACACAATAGATGGGTCAATTCAGTATTGGTGAAGGGTACCATTAAGAACATGGACCATATTGTGCTCATAGACTCTGGGAGTACCCATAGTTTCATGGATGCTCACACTATCCAAGAGACCGGTTACCAAGTTGGTTACTGCCCCCTGTAGGAGTAACAATAACTATATGATGTGCAACTCTTCTTTTTTTGGATTCCAACGAAAAATGCATGTCAGGACATTTTCAGAAGATTTGTTGATAATTCCACTCGGTGGATGTGATCCTTTTCTAGGGAATGATTGGATGAAAAAGCACAACCCTACTAAGTTTGACCGTGAGAAGAATTGTGTGACTATTGGGAGGAAAAATAATAAGCTGGTTTTGAAGAGCATTTCTGAAGAGGGCAAGCTCAACATGATCAATAGTGGTGTTATGAGTAAGTTTCTTTAGAAGGGAAATGCTCTATTTGTGAATCTATTCATCATGAACATTGCAGCATATGAGGATCAAGAACCGGCGATTATACTACAGGTATTAGACCAATTTATTGATGTATTCTCTGAGCCTAAGTCCTTATTTCCTATCAGATCCTTAGATCACACGATTAATATGAAGCTTAAGGCCTTATAGATACAATTGTTTCCAAAAGAATGAGTTGGAAAGACACATCAAGGAGATGTTGAATACTGAAATAATGAGGCCCAGTCATTTCCCCCTTTTTTCCCATCATTGTTGGTAAAAAAGAAAGATGAAACCTGGAGATTTTGTGACGATTAGTGAGGGTTGAATGAAATCGCTATTAAATCAAGTATCTGATTCCCATTATAGATGATATGCTAGATGAGTTGCATGGGTCTGCCATTTTTTTCAAGGTTGATTTAAGAGTTGGATATCATCAAATTAGGATGAAGTCTGAGGATGTGTATAAGACAACATTTACGACTTATTTGGGGAAATATGAGTGTTGCGTTATCCCCTTTGGATTGAAAAATTCCCTGCCACATTTCAAGCTTTGATGAACCAAGTGTGTCTTCCTTATATCAGGAGGTTGGTATTTTTTTATGGCATTCTCATTTAAAGTCTTTCACTTGAAGATCATGTGGATCATCAAAACTGTGTTTAAGACATTGAGGGAGCATTCCTTGTTTGCAAAAAGATTTAAATGCTCATGTGCCAGTCAATGATACAATACTTGGGTTATATCATCATTAAAGAAGGAGTAGCTACTGACCTTAGTAGGATTCAGACCATGGTGGAGTGGCCTAGACAACACTTAGGGAAGGCTCTTAGAGGTTTCTTAGGTTTGATAGGTTATTATCGAAAATATGTGGCTCACTATGGTACTATCTGCAGACGCCTATTACTTAATGAAGAGGCATTTCAGTGAAGTACAGAGTCAAAATCAGCTTTAAATTATCTTAAAATTGCCACGTCATCTACCCAGTGTTAACCTTACCTGATTATACTCAGTAATTTATTGTTGAAACTGATGCAAGCTATGGGGGTATTGGTGTTGTTCTCATGCAAAAAGGCAGACCTATGGCTTAATTTAGTAAGGTTTTAGCACTTAATCATAGGGTTAAATCTATATATGATAAGGAGTATATGTCCCTTTTGAATGCAATAGATAAGTAAAGACATCACCTCCAGTTCAAGCATTTTGTGGTTAGAACTGGCCATTATTGCTTGAAATATCTTTTGGAGCAAAGAGTCACTTCAACCATCCAACAGAAGGGCCTAAAAAAAATTAATGGGGTTAGATACGAAGTACATTATAAAAGGGGTTCTGAAAATAGGGTTATTGATGCCCTTTCTAGGCAGAAGGAGGGTGTAGCATATATTGTAATGCAAGACACTAGTCAGTTGATGAGGATCAGCACCACCATTCCTATGTGGATTCAAGAGGTGACCAATAGCTATGAGGGTGATAGTCAAGCTTTAGAGTTGTTGGCTCGGCTACTGTAGGACATCAAAGTTCTAGTATGTAGCATTTTTCTCGTGGCATTTAAAAAAAAAAGAGGAAAGGTGTATGTGGGAAGTAAGAAAACCTCAGGCTCCAACTGATCATCAAATTTCATGATTCCCCATTAGGAGGCCACTCAGGTCAGTTGGGAACCATAAAAAGGCTATCTCAGGTATTCACTTGCCAAATATGAAACACATGGTGATACAATTTGTAGCTTCTTGTTGATGGTTTGACAAAACTCTCAAATTACTTTTGATGATAACAACATTAATCAGGTTCACATAATCCATACCGGACTTGAAATAAATAGGAGGGAAGAGTTTACTCATACATATATAAAATAGGAAAAACATGTCCAAAATAGCAATCTAGATTAAAAAGGAAAATGATTAAAGTCGACGATTCCTAGGCGAAAAGGGAAGGATCCAAACAAGTTCTACAAGGAAAAGGATAAGTCTTCTAGGAAAACCAATTCCTTTCCTTATAGAAGTCGATAAAGGCTCAATCAACCTCTATAAAAGGACAAAGACAAAGAAAGAAAAAGTTGTCTTCATAATATCAAATCCAAGAGAGTTATTCCATTGAAGGTCGAGTTATTGAGGAGATCAAGAAAGTGAAAGAAAGGTCTACTATAGTTAGGATTCCTTTCTGTTATATGGTGTTGCATTGGTTCATTGTGAATCAGTGTTTTAGGATTGAGTTCTAATAGAGAAAGAGAGAATTTGAGACAATTGTAACTAGAAATGGGTTTCACTTCTTGGAGAGTAGAGTTGAGAGATAGTTTGAGAGAACTGTAACAAGAAGTGGGTTTGACTTCTTGGTGAGTAGAGTCATTGATTATAGTTAATCGATAGAGAGTAATGGTACTGGAGTTAGTTCCTTGATTATTGAGTTGTAATCTTGAATTGATCTTGAAGGTAATTAAGTTGTGGTGTTGTTCTTGAATTGATCTTGAAGGTAATAAAGTTGTGGTGTTGTTTTTCCCTTCCTTGAGGGAGGAAGGTTTCCACGATAAAATCATAGTTTTATGTTGCGTCTTTATTAAGGTAAACTAACAATATCCTGGTTCTTGAATAAGGGGTAAGGTTTCTTCAACTAGTATCAAAGCGGATCTTTTCATCGAAAGATTCACATTTTGAAAAGAAACAATAACTTCAACACCTACAACACAAGAAGGAGATTCTCAGCAAAGACCACCATGGTTCAATGGAATGTATTATGGATGGGGACAAAGCTCATTATGGATCACCTGATAGGAGAAAACCCAGACCTATGGGGATTTGTTTTGGACGGTCCAACCATACCCATGAATAATGGAACTGATGGAACCACTTATATATCAAAGGACAGGAAGGAATGTGATGTTGCGAATAAACTTGCAACTCACAACAATGCTAAAGCCAAGAAGATCTTGATATGCGGTGTAGGTCCAGATGAGTACAATCGAATCTCATCATGCCAGGATGCAAAAACAATATGGGAAACTATGCAAACTGCTCATGAAGGAACAACTCAGGTAAAGAAGTCTAAAATAGACAATTTAAACAGACAATACGAGCTTTTATGAATAATAGAATGTGAAACAATCCAAGACATGCATATTGAGTTCACGACAATCATTAATGAAATTTACTTACTGCGAGAAAAAATTCCTAATGGGAAGGCAATCATAAAACTTCTGAGTTTTCTCCCAGAATCATGGGAGAGTAAAGTATAAGCTATTGAAGAACATGATCTAGATAATCTAGCTGTGGATGAACTCATTAGAAATCTCATGACCTATGAACTAAAAAACACCAAGAAAATGAAATCTGAGGAAAAAGAAGAGAGAAGATCCTTATTCTGAAGGCTACCACACCAGAAGATTTTGAGGATGAAAATATCGCACTAATGACTAGGAGGTTCTCCAAAATGTTAAAAAGAGGACAAGTGTTTCAAAGAAGTAACGCTAAAAAACAACTCAAAATCCAAGAGAACGGGTCTGTCACAAGTGTGGAAGCTTAGATCACTTTATCAAGTTCTGTCCACTATGGGCTTTAGAGAACAATAGAACCGCTAAGAGAAAGCAAAAGAGAACAAGAATGATAAGCACATTCCCACTCACAGATGTGTGACTAATCAAGAAGTTGCTCTCTCAATGAAAAGGACTTTTGCCGCTATAGGGAACTTATAAGAAGAAGAATCTGAGGATAAGGATTTGTAGATCAATCCCTACTTGCAATTGAAGAACCAGATAAATATGAATTTAGTGCACTAGCCGTTGTAACAAATTTAGAGGATGAAAGGAACATACTTCAATCACAAGAAACGATCCTGGCACTAATGGCTGGAATAGATTCTGAAGATGATGAAGAAGTTGACAAACAATGCAAGCTAAGTTTTCATCACGTCAAGAAAAATCTTTATTCATATTCTAAAAAGGAGCTAGAGTCCCTACTATGTACTTTCATAGATGCATACCAATAAACCAACACTAAAAGTTGATGGAAGACTATGCATATTTAAGAGAACAAAATGAGAATCTTGAAAAACATAATCACTGTGTTCAAAATAAATTAAAAGCGTTAAGTAATGGCTTACATGCCATGATTAGAAAAAAGGAAGTTCTCCATAAAGAACTTTATATGACTAAGAAAGAAGCAGAACATACTATGATATAGACAAGATACTAAATCACGCTTGATAACATTCAAAAGAGTCAATCCACAACTAGACATGGAATGGGATTTAACAAAAAAGTCTATTGAAAATGAAAATCCTAACAAAGATTGTCTATGCATTCACTGTGGATTAACCGGACATAAAAATTATGCATACCATAAAAATTAAATCTCTTGAAAATAATCTATTTTTTCTTGGAAAAGCATCTAGTGAAGGAATCACGAAATTGGTTCCCAAACCGAAGCTCCTACCAAGATGGTCTAAGAAGAATCTCATTCATCCTTTTTTCTAAGAAACAAGGACCTAAGTGGATCTGGGTACCCAAATCTAACCTTTGAATGTTGATGCAGGAATCACTGGGAGGAAACCTGAAGCAATGGTACCTAGATAATGGATGCTCCAGATACATGATTGGTGACAAAAATAACTTTCTTTCATTAAGCAACCTCTTACGTGGAAACATAGCTTTTGGAAATGGGAAAAATAGAGAAATATGGGGAATTAGAAAAGTCGGCCCCAATCATACTCAAACAATAGACAATATGTAATATGTAAAGGGACTACAACACAATCTACTGAGTGTGTCCCAAATGTGCGAAAAAGGAAATAATGTGTTATTTACCTCGAATGAATGTATAGTTGTCAATTAAACTTCTGGGAAACTGGTTCTTCGTGGAAAGAGGCACAAGAAATTGTACAAACCTGACATCATAAGTCTTTAATAAAACTCACTTAAATGTCTCTATTGTTACTGACAGCTCTCTTATTTTGCATAAGAGGTTGGGACACATCAATTTCTCTACAATGAACAAAGTCATATCAAAGGACTTAGTCAAGGGGTTACCCACTAGGAGATTCAATGATGATCAAGTATGAGGAGAATGTGCTCAAGGAAAACACGTGAAATTCTCATTCAAGCAAAAACTAATGGTAATTACAATAATGCCTTTGGAACTACTTCATATGGATTTATGTGGACCCATGCGCGTGCAAAGCAGATGAGGGAAAATATATGTTTTTGTAATTGTAGATGACTACACCAGATTCACTTGGGCCACATTCCTTGCAACAAACGATGATACATATGACATGTTCAAAAAATTTATCAAACAGGTTCATAACAATTTAAAGGTGAAATCAGTAGCATCCGCTCAAATCATGGATCAGAGTTTGAAAATGTAAAATTCTTGGAATTATGTGCCAAAATGGTGTCAATCACAACTTCTCTGCACCTAGAACACCACAATAGAATGGGGTAGTAGAGTGCAAAAATAGAACCTTGGAAGATATGGCATGAACCATGCTAATATCAAGCAATATTGTAAAGTCCTACTAGGATGAGGTAGTAAATACTTCGTGTTATCTTATCAACAAATGTATGATCAGATTAGCGCTAAATAAAACTCCTTATGAATTGTTGAAAGAAGGATAACCCAACTTTGCACATCTCAGAGCGTTTGGTTGTGTATGTTATGTGCACAACAATGGCAAGGATGCCCTGGGAAAATTTGATGCAAAAAGTGATGAAGGAATATTCGTGGGGTACTCATCACAGAGCAAGACCTATACATTTTTCAACAAAAGAACAAATCGTGTCGAGGAAAGCATCCACGACATCTTTGATGAAGGAAATCGCTCAATCAAAAGGTACTCGGAAGAGGATCAACATGATATAGAAATGACAAATCCAGAGCAACTTGAAGAAATCAAATCTGATGATGACTCCCCAGATGAACCTTCTCCTGAATTAGTCCAGAATGCTCTTGAGATAGAAGATACTACTGATGAAGAAAGCCATAAAGAATCTAGTCCATCGTCCTCAGAAAATGCACATACAATTCAACCACGCAACTGGAAATACCAGAGCTCTCACCTAGTGCAAACCATTCTTACCCCTTTAGATTAAGGAATTAATACTAGATCTAAACTAAAGAATATATTTTCCTTATCAACCTACTTATCCTTAATAGAACTAAAGAATATCAAAGAAGCTCTCCTAGACCCAGATTGGATTATCGCCATGCAAGAAGAACTAATTCAGTTTGAACGAAGCAAGGTCTAGAACCTGGTTCCTCGACCTCATGATAGAACTTTCATAAGAACCAGATGGGTATTAAAAACAAGCCTGATGATCAAGGGAAAGTCACATGAAACAAAATTGGATTGGTAGAACAGGGATACAATCACGAAGAAGGAATAGATTATGATGAAACATTTTCCCCGGTAGCAAGAATGGAAGCAATCAGGATGATAATCGCTTTTGCAAGCCATATGGCGTTCAAACTGTACCATATGGACGCCAAAGTGCCTTCTAAATGGGTTTCTTCAAGAAGAGGTGTATGTCAAACAACCACATAGATTCGAAAGTCCTAACCACCCTGACTTTGTGTACAATCTAGATAAAGCACTATACAACTTAAAGAAAGCACCAAGAGCATGGTATGATCGACTATGAAGCTTTCTTCATACACATGGGTACTCAAGAGGAAAAATTGACAACACACTATTTCTTTAAAACCAAGGTAAATATTTACTCATAGTTAAGGTATATGTAGATGATATTATATTTGGAGGAACAGATGTAGAACTTAGAGTTTAATTTGCACAACTAACGAGCAGTGAATTTGAAATGAGTATGATGGGTGAACTCAACTTCTTCCTAGGACTTAAGATCAAGCAAACTTTCATCTCGCACTTCAATTAATTAGCAAAAATATATCAAAGAGTTGCTTAAGAAGTTTGAGATGAATGAAGTTAAGGCAAATGATACCCCAATTGGAACGACAATCAAGCTTGATAAATATGAACTTGGTTCTCAAGTAAATGACACAAAGTATAGATTAATGATCAGATCCCTCCAATACTTAAATGCATGCAGGCCTAACATTTTTTCAGCGTTTGTCTATGTGCTCATTTCCAATCTTGCCCAAAGGAATCTCATTTAAAAGTTGTGAAAAGAATTCAAAGACATCTTAAAGAAACTTTGAACCTGGTGCTATGACATCCAATAGGAGACTCATTTGATCTGGTAGGATTCGTTGATGCAGAGTATGTTGGATATATGGTGGACAGAAAAAACACATCTGGAATGGCTCACTTTTGAGGACCAAGCCTGGTGTCTTGGGCTACACGGAAACATGACTAATTTGTTCTGTCCACTGTTGAAGCTGAATAAGTCACAGCTACCTCTTGTTGTGCCTAACATCTATGGATAAAGAAGCAGCTTGAAGATTTTGCAATCAAAGTAGAATGTATACCTATAAGATGCGACAACACAAGTTCAGTGACATGGCAACAAACTCGATCCGACACAAATTAACAAAGCTTATAGATGTGCATCACCACTTTGTTAGGGACAATGTAGAGAAAGGACTCATCATCATGACCTTTTGCAAAATTGAGGAATAGGTTGCTGATATCTTTACCAAAGCACTTGGAAGAGAATAGTTTCAATGAAATTGACTAGCCCTGGGGTTGGTGTATCAAGAATGATTCTTCTCTTAAAAGAGCATATTCACGATGAAAGGTTTGAAGAATGATCTCATCATATGATTTTAACTAACTCATCTTTGTACCTTTTTTTAGGTATAACCTATAGTAGGACAACACATCAATCTAGTCTAATGATTTTACCCTTAATTTCCTATAACTATGTTGCAAAAGTGCTCTCATATCAAGGAACATGTTCTCATCATAAACAAGTATGCACTGATTCTCAGTTTATTCAACTATGCATCACATTCAAAAATATAACTGTCTTTAAAGAATCTTATGAACTTGGTCAATCCATAAATACCCACCTTTGTAAAACATAATATTTAGGCAGGAAAACTCCATACCAATGATCCACATAAGAAAACTGAACGATTCCTTAAATTTCCCATCAAATGTAAGAATCCTATCATTACTCATCGATTTCTAATAAACCTCATCATCCCTCTCTCACAGACGAACCCAAATAAAAAAATATCCTCAAAACCAGAAACCCTCATCGCTATGTCTACACCACAAAATCTGATCGTTTACTCCGACGATGAGGACTCATTTTCCTCAACGGAAAAAAACACCCATGCCCGATTCACCTAGGGCATCATCTCCGAGGGTAGGTGCCATCTCTACCATGCCACCATCTCCAATCCTCCCCCACCGGACGCCTTCTCAAAGCCGGCCATCCTCTCCTCTACCACCATACTCCTCCGGTGTACCCTTTAATTTCTGACTATCTCCACCACCTATTTTAAACCTAACCCTAATTCCCCCTCTCAAAACCCCCACTTCTTCAAGACCATTCCCACCACCGTCCTCCGAAATCCCTATCCCCACAAACACTCCAAACCCACAAACTCCACCACCCACTACCTCCAAAGACCAAGATGTTGAAGATATTCCCCTTAGTCAACTTTGTCCTACATTACCTAAGAGTCAGGAGACCTTGCAAGCACATTGCGACAAAATAGACCACCCTTCGAGTATCGTTCACACGAAGAACTAGTTAGGCCCAACTCAATGCGGCTGCCGAAACAAGCAAAAATGTTATCGCACTGGTAAGTCCTTAGTTTTATCTCCTAAATATTTCATTGTTATTGATTTTGAGCCTAATGTAGTGTCTGAATTTGTTCCCTCTGATTCCACTCCCCATCCACAAAAAAATAAGTAAGAATTTGGCCAAGTACTTGGCAATGGGGAAGGAAATATACTTTGGGTCTAAAGTAGTTTAAAGGGGATGAACCTTTCATCCTGAAGTTTGACCTTTAGATGTAGTTAAAAAGGTTCTTGACTTGCTGCACTTTCAAGATTGGGTGGATCTATTTATGGATTACTAGGTTAAAGGTCCATGAGAATGAGGTAGTTGAATTTTATGTAAACCTATATGTGTTGGAAGATAATGTTGCTACTTCCTCTGTCAATTGGGTTGAATTAGTATTTGATAATATGTGTCTTGGTGAAATATTTCATATTCCAACTATTGGGCTAGTTGAATATGTGTGGGAAAAAGATGAAAACTATTTACTCACATCTAAATACACAGAATAGAGGGTCACTACATTACAAAGAAACATGCTCAAAGGGGAAATGAGACCCTTTCACAAACTGATGTACGAATTAGTGTACAAGGGAGTTTTGCCTAAGCGGGGAGATGCCATGGGGCTTCTTTCATGGACATAGGGATAGAAAATGCCTTGGAAGAAAAAGAACACATTGACTGGCTCTCTTTTATCATCAAACACATGGCACACGTAGTTGATCCTAAACCCTGTTCTTATCAGTTGGCTTTTGGCAGCCTCCTGACTACTATGTTTAAAGCTTTTATTGTTCCTCTGGGGAAGGGAGCATTTTGAACAGGAAGGATATGATTACCAGGTCTACTCTTGCTTACTGCAGACTACTTGATAATGCCAACCAGGTTCCTACGACTACTCCAAGGGCTTGTAGCCCCGTTGTTATTGTTCTAAATGAGCTTCATGTTGCCGAGGAACATAATGATTCCTTCCTTACTAAAATTGAGACTCTTTGCACTAGTCCGGCTAAGTCATAGAGGGAAGTAGCTAGATTTAAGTAGCAATTGCTGCAACAAAAAAAAGACAATAATGCTCGTGTAGATCATGTGCTTCAACTCTTGTCCCTATCGCATACCCATCCAACACCTCCTCCTTGTTTGTGTGTTTGTGTATGTTGGATATTTTATTTGAGATCTGTGAGCTTAAAACATGGTGTAGTCTGCCTATATATTTTTGACTAAGTGATGTTCTTTTATATTTTGTTTGGATGACTAATATCCTTAGATCATTGATTGATATCCGTCTCTTCTATCTAAGTGTTGCCATTACGACTTTGAGTTACCACTATTTTTGGTTTTGGATCTTCCAAATCATTCCCGCAGGAGATCCTGACCCATTTTATTCTGATCCTTATTCCTTTCCCTGTAGAAGTTGATAAAGGCTACATCAACCTCTATAAAATGATAAAGCCAAAGAAAAAAAAATTGTCTTCGTAATATCAAATCCAAGAGAGTTATTACAGTGAAGGTTGAGTTATTAAGGAAATCAAAAAAGTGAAAGAAAGGTATACTAGAGTTAGGATTTCTTTATGTTATATAATGTTTTATTGGTTCTTCGTGAATCAGTGTTTTAGAATTTGAGTTCTAAGTAAGAGAGAGAGAGAGTTTGAGACAATTGTAACAAAAAGTGGGTTTGACTTCTTGGAGAGTAGAGTTGAGAGAGAGTTTGAGAGAATTGTATGACGAAGTTGGTTTGACTTCTTGGTGAGTAGAGTCGTCGATTATAGTTAATCAATAAAGAGTAAAGATACTAGAGTTAGTTCCTTTATTATTGAGTTGTAATCTTGAATTGATCTTGAAGGTAATAAAGTTGTGGTGTGGTTTCTTCCTTTCTTGTGGGAGGAAGGTTTCCACGATAAAATCATTGTTTTATTCTGTTGCGTCTTTATTTAGGCATACTTACAAGAACCTGGTTCTTGAATAAGGGGTAAGTTTTCTTCACTTGTGATGTCTTTCATAGGAACAAAGATGACAATGTTCCCTACCCTGGGCTTTACAGCCTCTACTGATCCCTAATCAAGCATGGAGTCAGATTAGTATGGATTTCATAGAGGAGTTACGGATGTCTAGAAACAAGGAGGTCATACTGGTGGTGGTGGATAGGATGACCAAGTATGCTCACTTCACTGCACTTTCACACCCCTATATTGTTGTCACTATAACTGATGGGTTTTGGTAAATGAGACACTGTTTGCATTGATTTCTCGAGTCTATTGTTACTGACAGAGATAAATAAAAGTTTGAGCAACTTTTGGCAGTCCTTGATCAAGATGTTGGGTACACAACTAAACTATAGTACTGGATATCACCCTCAACGTGATGGCTAAACTTAGTAAGTGAATAGATGTTTGGAAAATTACTTGAGATGTATGACTTTCAACAAACCTACTCAATAGAGACACTGGTTTCCTGCAGCTGAATGGTGGTACAACACGAATTTTCACACTAGTCTACAATGCACACCTTTTGAAGCATTATATAGTTACTCGCCACCTCAGGTGTCAATTGGTGCTCTAATTAAAAGCATGGTTTCGGAGGCTGATGATGTGGTCATGCGAAGGCAACAATGGTTTCAACTATTGAAGGATAACCTTAGTAAAGCGCATGAAAAGATGAAGTTCTATGCAGATAGGAAAAGATCAGAAAGAGAATTTTAGGTGAATGACTTGGTCTACCTCAAATTGCAACCATACAGACAATCTTCTGTTGCTTTGAGGAAATATTTAAAACTAAGCTCCAAGTATTATGGACCCTATAGAGTGATTTCTTATGTTGGTAGTGTAGCTTACAAGTTGGAGATCCCCCTAGTCAAAAATTCATCCGGTGTTCCATGTGTTGCTTCTCAAGAAAAAGATGGGCGACAAAGTCGGGGTTCAGACTATTTTTCCTACTACTAGAGAAGATGGTCAATTTCGGTTTAAGCCAGTGGATATTCTTTAGAAGATCAAGTTAAGAGAAATAATGTTGTTGTTGTGAAGGTACTGGTGCAATGGTCTAATCTTTCTCTGAAAGATGCTACTTGGGAGGACAACCAATTCCTTAAGGCTACGTTTTCGGGTTTGATTGTTGATCCTTGAGGTCAAGGATGATTTCATGGGAGGTGAAATGTTATCATCTGAGAAGTCCAATATAGAAGAATAAGCAAACGTAGTTATAGAGAGTCGAAGTTGAGTAAAGTAAGGGAGACTAATTTCGTTTCTTTTAAATTGAGAGACTGAGATTGAAATCAGTTTAATGAATAGCAAGGGTGGGGATTTAGCCATGACACCAGGGCAATTAACACTATTCTAACCACCCTGGCATGGGAGAGTGTGTTTTACGTGAAAAGTGATATTTTTCTCACCTCTTCTAAATTCTCTCTTGTCCAAATTTTCTATCTCTTTCTGTTTCTTCTTCTTTATCCTCTAATTCCCTTCTCTTTCTTCTTCTATCAGGTTACTTGTACATCAATGGAACACTGATTAGTTTCTGTCCATTTTCTATTTTCATTATTAGACTATAATAGCTTTCAATTTAGTTTTAATTCAGTTTAAAGAAAATCTAGAAAATTGTCCCAAATTATATATTGTGTTGATTATTTTCTGATTATTTTTTATTAAACAAGACTGATCTTGACATTCCTATGGTAATGTAAATCTTCCCTCTTTGGATCTTCTTTGATATGATTTTACTTGAGCTGGGGGTCTATCCTAAATAACTTTCTACCTCCAAAGGTTTGGGTGAGGTCTACCTACACTCTATCTTCCCCAGACCTCACTTATGGGATTACACTCAGTATGTTCTTTGTTTGTTCTTTTTGGTTATTTAAATTTATCCTTTTTTTATATCATTTGATATGTTTAATTCCTTAAGTCGGGGGGTCTATTTGGAATCTACCTCCAAAGGTAGGGGTGAGGTCTATGTAAACTCTACCCTCCCCAAACTTCACTTGTGGGATAACACAAATATTATTTTTTATCTGCGTTGGTATAGGCTTTTTCTTGAGCCGAGGGTCTATTGAAAATAATCTCTCCCTCTCAAGGTAGGGGTAAGGTCTACGTACACTATACGATCCCTACACCTCATTTATGGGATTACACAAGATATGTTGTTATTGGTGGTGGTGGTGGTGGTGGTTTTGTAAATCTTCCATTCAAATGAACAATAATTTGCAGTCAGAAAATGCTTGATTTAGATATTGGTTTTAACGTAGATTCTGAAGAGATACTTATCTATTTGAATATCATGAGATTCATCTTATTTCTATTTTCTAAGGAGAGAAAAATTGTGTCAACATTTACCAGGGACTCTTCTTTAAAATGTTTTCAATTGTTGAAAGTTAATGTGTAACAATTCGAGTGTTTCTAAAAAAGGAAAAATAAGAATTTGTAATAGTGTAATAGTATTATTCCTAAGTTATGTTAGGAATGTAGCACAATTCAAACTTATTGGGTATTTTAATTTTTAAATCATAGTTCAATACATAACTTATAACTACTTTAAGATGTATAGTACTTGGGAAACACGTACAACGCACGTGTCCAAAACTAGTTTTCAAAAATCTACTTTTTTTTGTAATTGAGTTGGTTTGCTTAGGCCCATACAGTTTGGTTTTCAATTCATTAACTTTTGTATTGTTGAAAGTTTCCTGCTTTCATAAATGTACTAGAAGTTTGGGTGAAATTGTGCTCCTAAGTTATCACATTGTAGTTTACCGAATTTTAATGTGAATCTTACAGGTGCTTGATATGAAATTCAACTTTCATGCTCGGCTATTAATTTTTGGTAGGAGGGTATATTATAGTCCAAGTGTTTTTCATTTAACTTTTAAGAGATTGTTTAAACACAAATTTCTTAAATGGGTAGTGAAAAATAAATGATACTAGATATGTAAATCAACATGTTTTCATTACTGACTACTCGTACTCCCTAAAACCCGAGCCAGCATAAACAGAAGAAGTTTAAGGAAAAGACAAGTCAGAAAATCTTTTTTTTTATCGTGGAATAGTACTTAATAATTTCACTGAAAGAATTAACTAGCAATCATAATGTGTATGTAATCAATTAAGAAGAGTGAGTGGGTGGTGTAAAGTATGTTTATCGGAAGCTTTACTATTCTAAAAACTTGAAATATCTGATTAAAATGAATGAATTTCAATCAAGTTCATTTAAAACATAAAAGAAACATATATTCTTTAATGTGAACTAAAAAATATGATATTAATCAGGTGTTATGATTGGTGTCAGTGAAAATCTCCCTCGCAATAAGCTTGGGATCATTACCCACCTCCGCCTTCACAAAGGAAATGAATAAAAACAACACTATTAAAATATCCCGAAGCACAACCTTATTAGTGGACAAGGGAGAGATTGGCTAAGATCGATGAATATATGTGCCAGGATACAACATGCTTGTTATGTGCTGACCATCCTGAAAATATAAAACATTTGCTTTCATAGGATTTACCTCAATACCCTTTTCGGAAAAAAATATGACCAAGGAAAGCCACAGATCTTAACCAAAACTCACACTTACTAAACATTGCAAAGAGTTGTTGTTCCTTGAGTACTTGCAACACTATCCTCAAATGATCTGTATGGTTATCTTCACTCCTTGAATATATCAAGATATCATCAAAAACATGATCACGAACAGATCAAGGTATTGTCTAAGTGCCCTTCTCATCAAATCCATAAATGCGGGCAAACCATTAGTCCGACCAAAGGACATCACCAAAAAATACTCATAATGACCATATCGAGTTCAAAAATATGTTTTCGGAATGTCATATTCTTTCACCCTCAATTGGTGAAAATCCGATCGGAGGTCAACCTTAGAGAAGTGACTTCCTCCTTGTAGTTGATCAGATAAATCATATATCCTTGGAAGATGATATTTATTCTCAATGGTAACCTTGTTCAACTGCAGATAGTTGATGCACATGTGAAGTGAACCATCTTTCTTTTGAACAAACAAAACTAGAGCACCCCATGGTTAGATACCCGATTAGATGAAATCCTTATCCAACAAGTCTTTCAATTGCTCCTTTAATTCCTTAAGTCTTACTGGATCCATTTGGTAAGAAGGAACAGAGATAGCTTGCGTATTTGTAAAAAGGTCAATACCGAAGTCTATTTCCCTTTCGCAAGGAACACCGGGTAAATAATTTGGAAACACTTTCGAAAACTCATTAACAACGGGCATCGACTGAAGAGTAGGGGTTTCAGAATTCATATCCCTTGCCCTAACTAGATGGTACATGTAACCCTTAGAAATGATCATTCAAGCTTTAAAACAACAAACAAATTGACCTATTGGTATAGAATTTCTCCCTTTCCACTCTACGCTAAGCTCATTTGGTAACTGAAACGTGACCACTCGGGTTCTACAATCAATAGAATCATAACCAAAATTCAACCAATCCATACTAAGGATAACATCAAAATTTAGCATATCAAGATCTACAAGATCGGCATGAGTGTCTATATAGGATAACGAGACGGGACAATTTCTATAGACTCTCCTAGCTACAATAGATTCACCAATAGGGGTAGAGACTATAAAAAGGATCTAACAACACATCCAGAAAAACATCAAACCTTCTAACCACATATGGCGTGACAAAATACAAGTTAGAACTAGGATCAAACAAAACATAAACATCAAGATGAAAGACTTTCAACATACCGGTAACCTTATTAATAGAACTCTCTTTCCCATGAGGACTCTGGAGTGCATATAATTTGTGTTGCTTCTGACTCCGACTAGAACTTGATGAAGGGTTAGGTTGTGTCACGCCCCGAGGCTACCCCATTCACGTAAACACGGGACCTAGGATCACGAGTACCCCCAAGCTAACCTCGAGCTGGCATATCATAAGCAAACAAAATATATATCTATTAAAAGATAACTAATGTGGAAGCTAAAATCATGAGATAACTGAAATGATGGGGAATACCCAATACTTTCTGAATATAACGAAACTATGAGTTTAATAACAACTGAAAGATCAAACTCAAATCTAAAACTGAATCTAAATATGTCTAAATAAAAGCATCTAACTGACTAGAGATACTGGGAAATGCCCCAACTAACTCTAGCAAAATTGAAACTGAATCACTGAAGGTAAAAGAAAACATGTTTGTCATCCTCAAAGAATGAGGAATCGCCACTGATAATACTGTACAGGAGATCGGGAATCGATCTATGCATGATCGGGATGCTGAGAACCTGAACCTACATCACAAGAATATGTAGCATGCTTCAGTAGTTGGAAGGTACTGAGCATGCAGGTTAGGATAAATCTGAATAATATATACATAACTGAAATAAAGCATACTGAGCAATGATATAATTTGAACATGATGGCAATACTGAAATATACTGAAATGAACTGAACTAAATGCAATGAACAAGTACATAACATGCTGAAACTGAATACTGAACTGTAATTGGGTACCTGGTCAAATGCACTAGAATCTGTCTGTGGGAGCTACTAATAACCTATATAAAATCACATGATCTAAATGTGGAGTCCAATGTATATGCCCCATCGAGAGGACCCAATATACCTTGCCAAGGGTATAGAGGCATGACTGGAGTGATCACTAAATATGATGCCCACAGAGGGGACTTACAAACCTACGAGGGCATGTAGTTCGGGGACTATGAGGGTGAATGACCCTAGTCCAACTCAGTCTAAGCCTACTCCCAATGAATATATATACAATACACACAACTGAAATATACTGGATAGCTTACTATTCTGACATGCTAACTGAAAATGCAATATTAATGTACTAATAATGAAACATTTGGAAACTGAGCATGTATATCTGTTTGTCTATCGTAGCTAGTGTAATTCATGAACTAAACGAATCTACACAACTAGGGTTCTAAATTTTATGCAAGGAACTAATCAACAGTGTTACAACAACATGACAATTTGATTAGGAATATTCTAACAACTAATTCACAATAATTTCTAATATTCAAGAAACCCTAGGTCTAGATAATATGAAGGAAATCAAGAATCTGACTGAATTCTAGGGACCTAGTGGAAGAGAGGAATCCACTAGTGAAATCACATATACCTGGTGACGAATTCCACAGAGAAATCTTTCGATTTTGGGGCTGAAATTAATGAAAACATGTTTCCTTGGAGAGGGGTTTGGGCGACTCTTTCTCCTCTTTCACTTTGAGTTTGCTAAATTTTGGTGAATGCATCGCTTAGGGTAGATTCTAATTAACTTACTAGGCTTAAACTGACAAAAACAACGTATTTTAGGAGTTAAACGATGTAGTTTAGGTGTTCAATGCATAAGGAAAAGACCAAACGACCCCAGGTTTAAACGTTGGCAGGGGTCACCGACGGGCTAGACCAACGAACCGTGGATGGACCGACGGTCCATTCTGTTCGGCCATCATTCGGCATCTGGGAGTGGCTGTTGAGGGTCACGATCCATGGACCTGGCCCACGGCTCGTGGTCTGACCTACGGTACGTGGGTCCGGTCGTGGATCATGCTTTGGCTGGATTTCTTCTGTGTTTCTGGAGAGGAGTTGCAGGTGGTGAATCACGGGCCCCATATACTATCCGTGGGTCACCCTACTATCGTTGGGTGGTACCCATTGGTAGCACCTGTAACTTCGGATTTTCTACATTCGGGTCTTTCTAGCATACGGGGTGTTACATTATCTCTGTCTTAGGAACATTCATCCTCGAATGAAGTCTATACTAGCTGAAAAAAGGAGGGAAGAAGTTGCACACCCTACCACTAAGTGCTAAAACTGATTTCTGACTGAACTAAATTCCAAGAACATGTGAATACGCTGAATATGCAAGTAATATTGAAGGAACAAAATATTAAGACTAAATTTATGCATGAGTAACTGAAAAACCGGAGAGGAACTATTACCTCAAGTTGGAATGGAATTGGAAGGAAAGAGATGAGGATACTTAGCCTTCATGGTTGCTTCTTCTTCCCAAGTAGCTCCCTCCACAAAACCTTAACTGAAGCGACTTCTTTGTTTCTCAACCTTCGAACCTGATGATCAAGGATTTAAATTGGCACCTCCATAAGTGAGACTACCATTCGAAACCACACTTTTTAATGGCACTATAGATGTTGAATCACCCACACACTTCTTCAAAAATGAAATGTGAAAGATCGGATGAACTGGTGCTAGTTCTGCTGGCAACTCTAATTCATAAGCCACTTTACCAATCCTACTCAAGATTTTGTAAGGACCTACATACCTGGGACTAAGCTTCTCTTTCTTGCCAAATATCATCACCCCCTTCATAGGTGACACTTTCAGGAAAACCAATCATTAATTTGGAACTCCAAGTCCATTCTCCTCACATTTGCATAGGACTTCTGACAACTCTAGGCTGTCTTAAGTCTATCTCTGATGAGCTGAACTTTTTCCATATCATCATGAACCGAATCTGGCCCTATCAAGGCTGCTTCACCTACTTCAAACCAACCAACTGGAATCTACATCTACGCCCATACAATGCCTCGTAAGGGGCTATCTTAATATTAGAATGATAATTGTTATTGTAGGCAAACTCTATAAAAGGAATGTGATCATCCCAACTACCCTTGAAGTCGATCACACAAGCTCTCAACATGTCCTCTAAGGTCTGAATGGTACATTCTGCCTGACCATCCGTCTGTGGATGAAATGTTGTGCTGAGATTTACCTGGGTACCAAGACCTTTCTGAAATGACATCCAGAAATGAGAGGTAAACTGGGGACCTCTATCTAAAATAATAGACAAAGGAACCCCATGCAACCTGACTATCTCATTAATATAAAGCTTGACGTAGTCCTCTACCGAAGTTGTAGTTTTAACAACCAAACATTGAGCGAACTTAGTAACTCTATCTACTATTACCCAAATGGAATCATGATGCCTGCGAGTACGAGGTAAACCAGTAATGAAGTCCATGTTGATCACTTCCCACTTCCATGTAGGAATGTTAATCTCTTGAGTCATACTTCCTGGTTCCTAATGTTCTATCTTCACTTACTGACAATTAGGGCACTTAGCCACAAAATCTGCTATATCATTTTTCATGCCATTCCACCAAAATACTTACCGCAGATCACGGTACATCTTGGTGGTACCTGGATGAATAGAATACATGGAATTATGGGCTTCTGTAAGGATCTGTTGTCTCAACTCACCCACCGTAGGATCACATAATTGACCCTGATAACGAAGCACATCATCTCCCCCTTGAGAGAAAACCTCAACTTTCTGCTGATGAACTACACTCTTCAATTGAAGAAATTTAGGATCATTGTCTTGTTTTTCCTGAACCTCCGTTACCAATGAAGATTCTGACCCATTCTGAATTGTCACACCATTATTTGATATGTTCATAAGGCAAACTCCTAAGCGTGTAAGCTGGTGAACATCTTTTGCCAATTCCTTCCTTTCTTCCTCAACGTGTTCTATACTACCTATAGATAGTCTGCTAAGAGCATCAACTACTACATTGGCTTTACCAGGATGGTAAAGCACATTCACATTATAGTCCTTGATGAATTCAAGTGATCTCCTCTAGCAAAGATTTAATTCTTTCTGGGTGAAAACATATTGAAGGCTCTTATGGTCTGTGAACACATCTATAAAGTCTCTAAATCTTTAGGTCAAATACTACGAATGCAAGATCGAAGTCATGAGTTGGATAGTTCTTCTTATGCACCTTAAGCTATCTAGAACCATAAGCTATAACCTTACCTCACTGCATCAACACACAACCTAGGCCGACTCTGTATGCATCACAATAGATCACATAACCGTCTGAACCCTCTGGTAGATTCAAGACATGAGTTGTAGTCAACCTAGTTTTTATTTCTGCAAAGCTCTTCTCATACTCATCTGACCACTGGAACTTGATCTTTTTCTGGGTCAACTTAGTCAATGGAGAAGCTATGGATTAAAATCCTTCCACGAACCTTCTGTAATAACCATCCAAACCCAAGAAACTTCTGATATCTGTAGGAGAGGTGGGTCTGGGCCATTGCTTCACTGCCTCATTTTCTGAGAATCCATACGGATCCCTTCGCTAGACACTAAATGACCAAGGAAAGCAATTGATTGTAACCAAAACTCGCATTTGCTAAACTTAGTAGATAACTGGCGATCTTTGATAGTTTGCAGGACAACCCTCAAATGAGTCGCATGTTCTTCCTTATTCCTAGAGTAAATAAGGATATCATCAATAAAGACGATAACAAACAAGTCCAAATACTGCTTGAAAACCCTGTTCATCAAATTCATGAAAGTTGCAGGAGCATTAGTTAGTCCAAAAGACATAACTACAAATTCATAATGAACATACAGAGTTCTGAAGAATTTTTCAAATGTCACTATCTCTGACTCTAAGATTATGATAACCAGATCTGAGGTCTATCTACGAAAAATGACTAGCACCCTGAAGTTGGTCGAACAAGTCATCAATCTTGGGGATAGGTTACTTATTATTGATTGTGACTTTGTTCAATAGTCAATGCACATCCTGAGAGAACCATCTTTCTTTTTCACAAACAACAGTGTGCACCCCATGATGAAATACTTGGTCTGATAAAGCCCTTATCAAGAAGGTCTTTCAACTACTCTTTCAATTCCTTAAACTCAGCTAGAGCCATTATATAAGGAGGAATAGAAATATCCTGGGTATCTGTATGAAGATCAATTCCGAAGTCGATTTCCCTTTCGGGAGGAACTTCGGGAAAATCTTCTGGGAACACTTCTGGAAACTCATTTACTACTGGAACTGACTCAAGAGTTGGGGTTTAGGAGTTTGAATCCTTAACCCAAACAAGATGATAAACATACCCTTTGGAAATCATCTTTTTGGCCTTAAGGTAAGAGATAAATCGACCTACAGGCACTGAGCTACTACCCTTCCATTCTAAGATTGGTTCGTCTGGAAATTGGAAACAAACGATCCTAGTTCTACAATCGCCTAAGACATAACAGGAATGTAACCAATCCATGCCTATAATGATATCAAAGTCTACCATTTCTCACTCTACAAGATCTGATGAGGTGACTTTCTAAGAAACTGTGGTAGGGCAATTTTTGTATACCCATCTAGCTATAATTGGGTCACCAACTGGAGTAGAAACTGAGAAGTGTTCTGAGAGAGTTTCTGGACTGACACCAAAGTTCACTGCTATATAGGGAGTTACAAAGGAAAGTGTAGCCCCTACATCTAACAGAGCATAAACATCTGAATGAAAGACTCGTAACGTACCAGAAACCACATCAGAAGAATCTTCCTGGTCCTGGCAAGCCTGGAGTGCATACAACCTATTTTGGCACTGACCGCCACCTGTACCAAATGAAGCACCCTGCTTAGCTGGGCGACTTGCTGGTGCTCCTGGAGCTGTAGAGTGAGCCATACTATTGTTACCTCCATGTCCTTGTTTAGAAGTAGGGGAATCCCTCAACCTATGGCCAGATTGCCCACATCCAAAACACATTTCTTTCCCTGAAAGACACTCCCCGGATGGTTCTTACAACACTTTTGACAAGTTGGGTAGGTTCTGGTACCTGAAACACTTCCCTGAGACTTAGAGCCTGATGCCCTACCTTTATGGTCCTGTCAAAACTTGGAGGATGGAGCACTAGCTGATGAAGGTGACGGAGTTGAAGATTTCTGCTGAAATTATGAGTGATTTCCACCACCCGATTTATGTTGATAGTACTCATAGATGCCTGTTCTAGCCTTCCTGTTGTCCTTAGCTAGTTTTCTAAGCTTATCCCGCTCAACTTGCTGCATATGAGTCTTGAGCCTAGAGATACTCAAATCATCTAACAACATAGCATTTATGCACTCTATCTTCACAAAGTCAGATACCCCAAAAAGGAACTTACTTATTTGTGCCCTGGGATCGGCAACCATATATGGAACATACCTGGAGAGCTAGGTGAACTTAAGTCCGTACTCTTGGACTGACATAGAATCTTGTCTCAAATTCATGAATTCCTGGACTTTTGCCTCTCTCAACTCTCTTGGAAAGAACTTGTCCATAAAAGCTCCGGTTAAACACTCCCAAGTCACAGGAGCTGCATTCTCACCTCTGTTTTCTTTCCACTGCTTGAACCATATGTGAGCTACATCCTTGAGCTGGTAGGATGCCAACTCTACACTATCATTCCAGTCACTTGCATCACACCAATGATCTTCTTTACCTCATCAATGAAGTTCTGGGGTCTTCACCAACTTGCAATCCTAGAAACTCAGGCAGATTCATCCTAACAAAATCACGAACCCTAGCTGCCACTGATCCACCACTAACATTCATAGGAACTGGAACCTGCTGATTGTTCTGGTTAGTCACACTCTGAGCCAAAAGCTGAATCGCATTCCAAAACTTTGCATTCAAAACTTCCTGATTTGGGATTGGAGGATCTGTGTTAGAATTGCAGGCATTCCCATTCCTTGCATAAGCTCTATGAGGAGGCATGATCTGAAATGCATAACGACGAGTTAGAAGGTAGATCATACCCACGCACGATAGGAATAACAAGAAAGTGAAGTTTTTCCTAAAACACTTTGTAGCCTCCCTCTCATTAGATGTGGTGCACTTCACACACATGAAAATGACTCTACTTAGTGCGGATTTTTAGACATCCTATGGCACCTAAACCTAAGGCTCTGATACCAAGATTGTCACCCCCCGAGGCTACCCCGTTGACGTAAACACAGGACCTACGATAACGAGTGATCCCAAGGTAACCCTGAGATGGCATATCAAAAGCAAACTGAATATATATCTATGAAAAGATAACTAATGCGAAAGCTAAAATCATGAGATAACTGAAATGATGGATTCACAATACTATGTGAATATAAAGAAACTACGAGTTAAATAACAACTGAAAGATCAAACTCAAATTTAAAATTGAATCTAACTATGTCTGAATAAAAACCTCTAACTGACTAAAGATGTTGGGACATGCCCCCAGCTAACTCTAGCAAAATTGAAACTGAAACACTGAAAGTAAAATAAAACATATCTATCGTCCTTGAAGAATTAGGACTCATCTCTGATGATGCTGAACTGGAGGTCAGGAACCGATCTATGCGTGATCTAAATGCTGAGGACTGTAACCTATATTACGAGAAGATGTAGCACAGAGTATGCGTCAATACTTGAATGATTCTGAGCATGCGGGATAGAATAAAGCTGAACAACATATACATAACTGAAATAAAGCTTACTGAGCAATGATATAATCTGATCATGATGGAAATACCAAAACATACTGAAATGAACTGAACTGAGTGTAATGACCAAGTACATAGCATGCTGAAACTGAATACTGAACTGTAACTGGGTACCTGGTCAAATGCATTAGAATCTGACTATGAGAGCTACTAATAACTGACATAAAACCACATGAGCTAAATATGGAGACTAATGTATATGCCACATCGAGAGGATCCAATATACCTTGCCAAGGGTATAGAGGCATGGCTGGCGTGATCACTAAATATAATGCCCACAGATGGGACTTACAAACCTACGGGGGTGACTGACCCTAGTCCAACTCGTCTAAGCCTACTCCCAACTGAATATATGTACAATACACACAACTGAAATATACTGGATAGCTCACTGTTCTGACATGCTAACAGAAAATGCAAATGTATTGATAATGAAACATTTGGAAACTGAGGCATGTATATCTGTTTATCTGCCCTAGCTAGTGTAATTCATGAACTAAACAAATCTACACAACTAGGGTTCCGAATTTTATGCAAGGAAATAATCAATAGTGTTACAACAACATGAAAATCTGATTATGAATATCCTAACAACTAATTCACAACAATTTCTAACATTCAAGAAACCCTAGGTCTAGATAATATGAAGGGAATCAAGAATCTGATTGAATTCTAGGGATCTATTGGAAGAAACGAATCCACTAGTGAAATCCCACAAACCTGGTGACGAATTCCATGGAGAAATCTTTTGATTTCGGGTTGAATCTGATGAAAACCTGTTTTGTTCTTGGAAAGGGGTTTGGTCGAATCTTTCTCCTCTTTCGCTCTGAGTTTGCAAAATTTTGGTGAATGAATCTCTTAGGGTAGATTCTTATTAAGTTACTAGGTTGAAACTGACAAAAACTACGTATTTTAGGGTGAAACGACGTAATTTAGGTGTCCAACGCATAGGGAAAAGACCAAATGACCCCTGACTTAAAAGTTGTCGAGAGTCACCCATGGGCTAGACCGACGGACTGGGGATGGACCGACGGTCCATTCTAGTCGGCCGTCATTCGACGTCTGGGAGTGGCTGCTGAGGGTCACGATCCACAAACCTGACCCACGGCCCGTGGTCTGAACTTTGGTCCGTGGGTCCGGCCGTGGGTCGTGCCTTGGCTGAATTTCTTATGGGTTTCTAGGCAGGGGCTGCAGGTGGAGAACCACGGGCTCCACCTACGGTCTGTGGGTCACCCTATGGTCCGTGGGTGGTCCCCATTGGTAGCACCTGCAATATTTGATTTCGTGCATTCTGGTCTTTTTAGAATATGGGGTTTTACAGGTTGTGCCCGTCGACGATTGTCTACTTCATGCTTAGAAACTGAGGGACAATCCCTTATCGTATGATCTGTCTTACCACAACCAAATCATGCACTAGAGCCATCTAGACATTTACCCTAATGCTTTCTTCCACATCTAGTACAAGTAGACAATGAAGATCCACTACTATTTCCTCCTTGAGGCTTAGGGTTAGACACCTTATCTTTGTTGAATTTAGGATGAGCATTGGAGGAACCTTGACCAGAGAACTTTTGTCGGAACTTCAAACGACCATGTGCATTGGAACTTTAATGTGAAAAGTCACCATCACCGGTCATTGCCTTCTTTGCCTCCCTATATTTCTCCTTAGGTTTCTCCTCTTTTATCTTTTGAGCATGCACCATTAGACAAGAAATGTCCATATCATTGATGAGCATGGCGGTACGACATTCCTTGACTACCGTCTTGGACACTCCTGAAACAAACCTACTTATCCTTGTCGTAGGATCGGCAATCATAGTAGGAGCATATATATATAGTTGTGTGAACTTCAAAGCATAAAACTTCACACTCATGTTTCCTTGATGAAGGTTACTGAATTCAAGTACATTTACCCCCCTCATCTTAAGGGGAAAGAACCTATCAAGGAAAGTGACCATAAACTTTTCACAATCAAGAGGACCCGCATAAACCGCCCTCTCTCCTTTCCATTGGTTGAACCAAACTTGACTAACACCCTTAAGTTGATAAGTGACCAATTCCGCCTTTTCCACCGAAGTCAGTCCCATGATCATCAACACCTTATACACCTCATCAATGAATTCTTGAGGATCTTCCTCAACCTTGGATCCATGAAACTCCGGAGGATTCATTCTACTAAAGTCCCTCACTCTAGATGCCGCCATACCCACATTTGGGTTCATGGGGACCACAACCTCCCTATTGGCCTAAGCCGTCATGGCATGGGCCAACACGTGAAAAAAAACCCTAAACTCCACATTAGTCACTTGTTCGGCCAAATGGTCTGCCGGAACTTGAGGAGCTTCTTGTTCCATATTCTCATTCACATTCCTCCTAAAATATTCTCTTCGGGGGGCCATATCCTGAAAAGCATCATATAGGAATTAGGAAAAGGTCATATAGAGCTACACTCTATCGCACGACTTGTAGTAATGAAAGAAGTGCAACTTTCTAAACATCTTATAGCTTCTCATTCATAAATATGGCGCTCTTTACACTCATGAACAAGACTCTACTTGTCGTGGCTTAGACACTTCCTAGGACCTTTCTAATCCTTGTTCTTTAAATACCAAGTTTGTCACGACCCAAAGTACACCCTAGTCGTAACATAGTGCATAGGACCCCGAAAGACCCTACACAATCCACTTAGCATACATATAAAAGATAATAGAATATTAAAGAGTGTAAAAGATGATTTATATCATAAAGAGTTTGACAAAAGTAGCGGAAGTCTAACATAAGTATCAAACTCATCTATTACATCAACGAAGTGATTGGGATGTAACTCATATATCATATACAAAGTCAAAATGAAAAGACATAAAAGAAATAAAAAATTCTTAGTCCTTAGAGCATGAGGACTCACCAATCTCTCAAAGCTACAACGATAAATCTAGCCCAAGTGTGCTGAATGAAAGCGTCGGACCCTACATTAGTGAAACAATGTAGGAACAAGTATGCATTGGTACATGGAATGTACTAACTATGATAGCAATGCATAAGAGTTATAAAATCATGCTAGAAGGACTTTATATGACATGCAATGACCATGTTAAATCTTAAAATAAGAAGTTAGAAGACATAAGTCGAAATCATGGTCAATGCAAGCTAAACATCTTTAAAACATATTTGAGATACTTATTGAAGTAACCTTAGTTCATTATTATGGGAAGTAGCCATTAACCGACAGATCATGTAAGCGATAACATGGAATTCGGTGTCTATCCCACACCAAAAAGAGATGTCCTTCCTAGCCAAGGTAAGAACCATAAACTTCTAGCTTAAGTGGATCCACTAGCAGATGTCTATCTAAGACTAATCTATGGTAGCACATAGTTATGGGACATGGGTAGTCGCCATTTTTCCACTCGGTGCGAAGCATAAATCCCACAGAATAGTCATTAATCATATTCATCATATTATTCATGGAAAGTCAAAATCAAGTAGCCAATCCAAGCTAGAGTTCATTAGAATAGCTCTTAAATCTTGATTCAAAGTTTATTTGAGAAGACATTTCAACCCTATGAATCACTTATGTGAGAATATCGTTTAATAATCACGATTGGCTTTACTCTCAAAGCATCGATGCTTTACTCTCAAAGCAACCTTAAATCATTTAAAACAATTTCATAAAAGCATGCATATTTCCATAACTTCATTGTTCATGAGTTCATCATAAGATCATGGTTGAAAAAGCATAATTAAAGCATGGGAAAGTTTAATTTCAACTAAATATAATTGATTAATATAAAATAATGCATTAGAAGACTTAATTGATCAAAATAAATCATAATTGGAAGAAACCCATATTCCTCGAATTGAGCCCTAATTTTGACAATAGGAGACATGAAGTGAAGACTTCAAATCTTTGGGAACGCCATGGAGGAAAAGACTTCATTCCTCCATGGGCAAATGCACACATACCATGATGTCAAAATCCCACAATCAATGGAAAATTGGAGACTTGGTCTTGAAACTTGATCTTTGACCAACTTTGAGAATATAGAAGAATTAGTCTTAATTGGGAAATTTGGGTGGTTTAATTTATATAGGGCCTAGCTAGAGGGAAAAATGACATAGTATTAGTTAAAATAATTAGGAAAAGACCCAAAATCCCCTTAAAAATAACTGTCGGACCACCACCAACAGTTGGACTGGCAATCCGTAGCCGTTCGTCGGTGGGGTTCTGGGACTACACTTTTGAACCCCCAATGACGGTTTCTATGTGCGGTTCACTGGTCCACTTAGAGACTATACATTTCAAGTATAGGCCCCAACTTTGACACTTAAAATTTCACTAAGTTTAGGACTCACCTACGAAACTCATCTACGACTCATACATTGAAAGACGGACCATCCTGGTGAAACATAAAAAGGGGTACGGGAACTTGACATTGAAAATTATTGTACTTTCCACCTACGGTTCCTACGTACGTTCTGTAAGTCAACCTACAGTCCATCGGTGATTCTATTGGTGCAAACACCAGTATTAGAAAACCTACATTTTTCCTTCTTTTATAATTCGAGATGTTACAATTTATATAGATGTAGGGCGTGAAGATGAACACACTCCATCACTATGATATTCTTACATACCTTGAAGAAAAAAGTTCTTGAAGAAAAAAGTTCTTGAAGAAGTTTGAAGGAGAACTTGATTGGAAGACTTGAAACCCTAGCTTTTGTCCTTTTTGCGGTTTTCTTGGAGATGAAGGGTGAAGAAGAACCTTGGATTGAAAACCTTAGGATTCTTAAATATAATCTTGAACTTGGAGTATTTAGATCTTGAGAAAATTAATAAATCCCTTTCTTGGAGTTCGTGGTCTTTGGAAGAAGAAGAATTACGGATTTTGAGAGTTTTTATACGTATAGTGAAGTTATTAGGTTATAAGATGAACTTGGGAAAGTTGATTTAAGGAAAAAGGCCAAGATGAATCTTCTAGGAACGTAAGAAAATCATGAAAATCAAAGAAAACAGCCTTTTAATGAATCACGTAGGCCAAATCGTCAATCTGAAGGTCTCCTTGCAAAACAAATACTCGGCGGATGCCCATTGGGACTTTAGATCATCCAAATGGATAGAGACTTACGGTTTTCTAGACAACTCAATGAGCTAATTCAGTGATTCGCCAACCCATTTGGTAAATCATCGAATGAGCAGGTGAGTTCACCTAATTTTCGTGCCCGGGTATGTTCTAGTAAAATAACCATAACTTTTTACTCTAAACTCATAATAAGGCAAACTCGGTGGAGTTGAAAAAAAAGAATCATATTCCTTTAATTTAATAGGTCATATGCCACCTAATTCATTATATGCTAAGAGATATGAGTGTCTTAAGTTGAACTTTATATGAACTCATGTGAGAATTTAGACTATCGGAATGGTTTGAACTTGACTTGGTGTTTGAGGCTCCTTATGACTCTAGATCACGTTAGATACTCTTGATACACTTGTTAAAGGACCTTTAAACACATGATCAAGTAGGAAATTACCCGGTTCAAGTTCATATACTTACGACGAATGATTCAGATTTCAAAAGTATAGTTGCAAGGCGCTACAAAATGATTTGGTCTTAGTTTAGAAATTTTCAGGGTGTTTCACTTATTGTTTTCTTTATTTCATTTTTCACACTTTGTATGTGATGTATGGGTTACGTCCCTATCAGTTTCATACTGATATAATAGATGGCTTGTTAAGACTTCTATTAGACTTCCTCTTTGTCAAACTATTTTATGATATAAGACTATTTATTTTGACTTTATTTCTATTATCTTGTATAATGTATACTAAGTTTCTTGTGTAGGGCCTTTCAGGGATCCATACGTCATGTTACGCCTAAGGTATACCGTGAGTCATGACAGTACGTGAAGTACAACTCGATCTGAAAGGATTGACTAGCACCCTGAAGTTGGTCGAACAAGTCATCAATCCTGGGAACACTTCTGGAAAGTCATTTACTACTGAAACTGGCTCAAGAGTTGGGGTTTCAGAGTTTGAACCCTTAACCCGAACAAGATGATAGAGATACCCTTTGGAAATCATCTTTATGGCCTTAAGGTAAGAGATAAATCGACCTACAGGCACTGAGCTACTACCCTTCCATTCTACGATTGGTTCGTCTGGAAACTGGAAACGAACGATCCTTGTTCTACAATCGACTGAGGCATAACAAGAATGTAATCAATCCATTCCTATAGTGATATCAAAGTCTACCATTTCTAACTCTACAAGATCTGCTGAGGTGACTTTCTGAGAAACTGTGACAGGGCAATTTATGTATACCCGTCTAGCTATAATTGGGTCACCAACTGGATAGAGACTGAGAAGTGTTCTGAGAGAGTTTCTGGACTGACACCAAAGTTCAGTGCTATATAGGAAGTTACAAAGGAAAGAGTTGCCCCTACATCTAACAGAGCATAAACATCTAAATGAAAGACTCGTAACGTACCAGTGACCACATCAGGAGAATCTTCCTGGTCCTGGTTATCCTAGAGAGTATACAACTTGTTCTGGCGTTGACCGTCACCTGTACTGGATGAAGTACCCTACTGAGCTGGGTGACCAGCTGGTGTTGCTGGAGCTATAGACTGAGACCTACTATTGTTACTTCCCTGTCCCGATTTAGAAGAAGGGCAATCTTTCAACCTATGGCCAGACTGACCACATCCAAAGCGCATTTCTTTCCCTGCAAGACACTCGCATGGATGGTTCTTACCACACTTTTGATAATTTGGGTATGTTCTGGTACCTGAAACACTCCATGTGACTTAGAGCATGATGCCCTACCTTTTTGGTCCTATCGAAACCTTAAGGATGGAGCACTAGTTGATGAATGTGACGGAGATGAAGATTTCTATTGAAACTGTGAGCGATTCCACCACCCTATTTCTGTTGAGAGTACACATAGTTGCATGTTCTAGACTTCTTGTTGTCCTTAGTTCTCTAAACTTATCCCCCTCAACCTGTTGAGCATGAGTCATGAGCATAGAAATACTCATATCCTCTAACAACATAGCATTTTTGCACTATGTCTTCACCAAGTAAGATACCCTGTTGGTCCCCAAGATACACGCAAGTGTACGTGGTCGCGCAAGTAATATAGATTCTACAAGAAATGAGTTATCATTCCCAAGGGACTTATGATTAATTTATATTTAACACTTAATTCTACAAATAAAAGTAAAAGTAACATTTTCAAGAGTTGATGATTAATTGTTAACTACTACCAATTATGCACTGAATGAAAGTAACTAATTCTGAACGACTTTAATCTGATGTTTCAAGCAAGTTAAAGAAATTCCAGGGCTGCAACATGCATTGAATCTCATGTATCGTATTATTGGCACAGAACTAATTTCAGTTGTCAAGTTACTGGTTTATAGGGTTAATTATATGATTCGGGCTACACACTTCTCGTCACCTACCCCTATTAGCTACCTAACTACATTGTTGAGCGGGGATCAATAGACTAATTGGCGAGCATTTATATTTCATCCTATTTCGTAACCAAGCGAGTTGTTCGTCCGGGCGTCACTCCTGAACACAAATCACCTAGACTTAACGGGTCGTTCAAGCTCTCTATATCCTCTGGTCTATCTAATCCCGCATATCTCGACTTTAAGATTAGACACTATGTTTAACTTATGGTGTCAACCATAAAATAGTAAAACAAGAATATAGAAGTAACTTGTTTTGACAACCTAAAATCAATTCATAAACCAATAATATTCAAAAAATGATTCGTAGCTACAGCCCCAGAACTAGGGCGTTTAGCCACTCATACTATTAGTAAACCACAAAATACAATTGTTCATGCAATTTCCTGAAAATAGAAGAGTTAGAAGATCAAACCCTATTACCAAACGATGATACAAGCTCTTGCACACCAATAAAAAGTCAAACCCTAACAATGGAGCCCTAAGGGTCTATTTATAATAGTTAGGGACAATAGAGTCTAAGTCTATTACAATTAGGAATCCTTTTTAATAATACTTTTGTTGGAAACGTCGGAACAAAGGTGGGGCGACGCACTGCCAGTGCGCCCAAATGTAGCCCTAGTAAAAAAAAAATTGGCGCATCGCGCCTTTCCTACGCCAGTGGTGCTGGGGCACCGCGCCTGATGTTTGCTCCTGGCGTCGCTTTTCATCTTTAACTCCTTTTTCTTCCTTGACTCAATCACTTCCCTTAGGAACCCTGCAAAATTGCTAATCATGTATGTTAGTATGCCATCATCGCAATCTTAAGCCAAAATATGCTAGTTAGATTAGTGAATGTCCTAAAACTTACGTTAAAAATGGGTAATTTGTAGTAATTGGACATATATATATGCACATGATCACCACCCCACACTTAAACATTTGTTAGTCCTCGAACAAACTCTATCTTATCAAATCACACTCTTAAACCTTGGACTCCTCACCTCGCTTTACAATCGGTCAAACACATTTAATCATAATCTTGTGGCACACACTACATGCAAAAATTTCAACTCTTTCTTATAGTTTACCAATCAACAATTCACAACCTCGATGAATGACTCTTCTCAAATAATTCCGGGCTAATGCAATATCATAGAGACAAGACAAACCAGATTAAGCACCAAACATGTTTCGTGAATGCCCTCACCACTTTAAGTATTGCCTTTCTTTCAAACCAACAACAATGCATTCCAATCATAAGGCTATTTTTTATAATTAATTTTTTTTTTATAAAATTCACTCTCACACTCACAAATGAAGTTTTCACACATCCTAACATGCCATAAGCTTGCCCTTGGTGTACTTTAATTTTCACAAAGTGTTACTCATAGAATCAAGAGGACTTTCATTTGGTTGTAATGTCGGCTTTAGGTAATGGAGGATACATTTGGGTAAAATTAGTGACTCATCCTCCCTAATGCACATGTTTTGTTGTCCTTGCTAACATTCACAACTCTTTCTTCCCTTCACTTTCACTTGAGCCCTCTTTTTGCACACACCCACTTTTCTCTCCTCTTTATTTATATAAAAATAAAAACTTTTTTTTCACACTTAACAATAGCCACCCTTAACCTATCGATTTTACTCGACTTAAGGTGCACGTTGTCCTCGTAAGGACCAGGGCCATTATTTTATTTTATTTTTATTTTTTAATTAGCCACCTTTGACTTAGGCTTTTTAGCCTTGGTCGAAGTGCACAATGTCCCAAGGGACCAGGGCCAATCACAAACTTTTAGGACTTACGGGGTATCATTTGTCTACTTCTCTGTTTCTTCTCCACAAAACCAAGCATTTCCACCCTATCCATTTTAACCAAAGTTATCATTTTCTTCAACTCAACATAGTGCATCAAGGATTACTTTGGGATCAAACTAATGGTATCAATAAAAAGGGATTCGGCTCAATTCAGTGGGTTAGAACAAAATCAAGGCTACACGGCTCAATGAGGCCAAGCTAGGGATATTTTATTTGGAGACACATAAGGAAATTCAAACTTAGCTATTCAAAGAAATGCCACAATCATATTCTATAATTCACACAAGTTACTCCTTAGGGACACTTGGGGTAGGTTCTAGATGTTATTCAATACAAAAACTAAGCAAAAATTCTCCACACACGGCATCACAACACACATAAGGACCCAATACTTGTAGCATGCTCACATAAATTGCATTACGGTGTTTCCACACAATTAAGCCCATATTCTTTATTTTCCATTTAGAGTCAAGACCTTGAGATTATGTTTGTTTTCAAGGTCACCATTTAATATTGCAACCAAAGTGTTACCACCCATGACGTCTAGCCAATTATCAAGACAAGATTTCAAAGTGCCACAGAGGTAGGTTTCATACTTATACTCCTAATGACTAATTTTTCCTTAAGACGGTGGTCATCCATCCAACATCGAGAAATGTCACTCCTAGATGACTCTAAGACTCAATAAAGAAATAAAACTAGTCCTAATCGGTTCAATGGGACTATCCTCGGGAAAAGAACCAAAAACAAAATGTGAGGAACCCTCCTAAAAAATTAAAAAGACTCGATAAAGCAGTAAATTATGTACAATGAAGTTCAACTTCCACCCCACACTTAAACAAAACACTGTCCTCAGTGTGCAAAATAAAACAGAGTGCAAAGGTAAAAGAGAACTCCATGTCGACCTCTAGGCCACGTGCTTCAAATCAGTGGGTTTCCACATTAGTGGCAAAATTCATAGCCATCGAGGCTGCATTACCATGTCCATCGCCCGCATCAGTATCATCATCTTTGGGGCCAGTATCATCTGACTTATCCTCCGCCGAGCCATCCTCCCCATCAGCAGTGGCATCATCATCATCAATGGGTTCTTGGAACACCGGGACCATCCAACACATGTACATTGCGCTATCTGCCAAAGGGTAACAATCCGCTAGTGTCTCCATTTCATCCTCAGTCACCGGACGACCACCTATACGTAGTTGTAACTCATCCATTCCAAACATACGCCCCATCCAACTATCATCACGAGCTTGCCTATCAATAGCAGTTAATACAAGCCCTTGCGATGGATCGTGCACTTTAGTTCTTGTGACATCAACCAAGCAGCACACTAAGTGGTGGGGGGGACACATCATGAACTTCCTCCTCAATTTGTAATGCACGGAGGTACCTAGTAATTATGCTCCCATAACAGAAACACCATCTTTTATTTGTCCTAAACTTAAGCATGTTTTGCTTCAAAATAGCCCCAACATTCACCGACAAACCCTTCATTAAATGGTATATTAGCACCACTCTCTCCCTAGTGACATCAGTTGTATGCTTACATGGTATTAAGGTGCTACACACAATTTTTAACCATATATGAGCCTCCAAATTGAAGTGACCATAGTGAAGATTCAAATGACGTCCTATGTCTCTAACCTTATCCCACCGTGCAATAGAATTCACCCCACACAAAGTATGCCTAATATCACGATAATGTGGTCTTTCAATCATAGCCAAAAAATCAGCATCTTCACAATTTGGAGTACCCAAAAATTCATTCAATGCTTCAACAGAAAATCTCACCCAACTATCCCTAATGAACCCTTTGTTTATCTCAACACGACGTGTATTCCAATTCGCATAAAATTCACGAACTAAGCTTAAATTGCATTCACCTTGATCCATGAAGACATATTGGAGTCCCAAAGTATTGATTTTAGCGAGAATCTCAGGAAATTCATGTCGCAATCGCCCCTCATCTACATATCCATCACCTAAGTACTTGGATTCTTGTTGACATTCATACCAAACTTTTCAATAGTGCATTAAATCTTGCCCCCCACCGAATTTTTAGGGTGGAAAATTATTGGGTTCCCGACTAGAACTTCCGGCAACCGCTCCTTTCCTACTCCTCTTAGTACCAGAACCACAAGCAACATTCTTGGCTTTAGGAGCCATCTCAACATCCAACAATTGAAGAATATAAGCAGAGAAAAACAAAAAAATTAGAGAAAAAAGAGGTGGGGGGTCGGGTAGGCAGTGGGGTGGGTGGGTTTGGAGGGTTTTGAAAATTTGTGGGTTAGAATGGGTTTAAGGGTGTTAGAGTTGAGGGAAAGGGGAGGGGTAAAGGTTTTGGTTGGGATTAATGGAGGAATTTGGGATTTTGGGGAAGAAAAGAAGTAGAGAAGCAGAAGAAGAAATTTTTTTTGGGTTTAGAGAGAATTTGGGGGAGGGAATGGTTTAGAGAGAGAGAGAGAGAGAGAATTTAGAAAAATGGGTTTATTTGGGTAAGTGGAGGATTAAAAGGTGGGATATTTAGTGGGTCCCACGACTTTCAAAATGGAATAAAAAAATATGGGCATGACAAGAACCGGGGTGGCGCACCTAGTTCGCGCCTGGAAGGATGGCGCAACGCACCACCAGTGCGCTAGAAACGTCCCCCAGTAAAAAAAAAAAAACTAGCGCGACGCTCCTGGACTACGTCTAATTTGTGCCAACCATCAGCGTTTTTACTGAGTCCTGGCGCGATGGTGGAGCGGTGCGCTTCCAGTGCGCCAAAAAGAGGCCCCAGTACTTCAGCCTTTGGTGTGGCGCGCCCAACATGCGCCTGAACTCATTTTTTAGCGTCATTCTTCAAATTTCTGGTGGTTTCTCCTTCTATGACCTGCGCATCAACCAAACAATGTGACATAATAATGGTGGGTTTCCTCCCACCTAGCGCCTTAGTTTTGGTCGTGGCACGACTCATCTTTTTGTATTTTTCTTTATAATTTCTAAAGTCCTATCTAAATAACAAACTAAGAAAATAAAAACTCTACACCTAGAAATTTGAAACTAAGCTAAAATTTCTAAATTAAGTAAAACTACTAAACAACATATTATTCACGGGTTGCCTCCCGTGTAGCGCTTGATTTAACATCGCGGCACGACGCAACTTAGATCATTCATCATTTAGCTCAAGAACCTCCAGATCACGATCCGAGTCCACACCAAAGTAGTGTTTCACTCTTTGCCCATTTATCGAGAACGTAGGGCCGGTCTCACCTTTAATTTCAACACCCCATGTTGTGTCATTCTTACCACTTCGAAAGGACCACTCCATTTAGACCTTAGTTTTCTGGGGAATAACCTCAATCTAGAGTTAAAGAGTAGTACATTTTCTCCTGGAGTGAAAGTTTGAGCAACTATGTGCTTGTCATGCCACATGTTCGTCTTTTCTTTGTAAAGCTTGGCATTCTCATATGCATGGAGCCTAAACTCTTCAAGTTCATGCAACTGATTCACTCTCTTTCTACCGGCCAGCTCGGGGTCCAAATTTAATCTCTTAATCGCCCAATAAGCTTGGTGTTCTAATTCCACCAGAAGATGACATGCTTTCCCAAATACCATGTGATAGGGAGAAGTCCCTATGGGTGTCTTATACGCAGTCCGATATTCCCACAATGCATCATCCAACTTCTCAGACCAATCTTTCCTCTGCGCATTCATCATTTTCTGCAAAATTTGTTTCACTTCTCTGTTCGAAACCTCCACTTGGCCACTCGTTTAAGGATGGTAAGTTGTAGTAACCTTGTGACGTATTCCATACTTAGCAAGAAGATTCTTAACTAGATGGTTAATGAAATGCTTACCTCCATCACTTATGATTCCCCTTGGAGTGCCAAAGCGAGTGAAGATGTGCTTCTTGATGAACTTTTTCACCACCCTTGAATCATTCAAATGAAGAGCGACAGCCTCAACCCATTTACTCACATAATCAACAGCCACAAGAATGTATTGGTTTTCACTAGATGGCGGGAAGGGACCCATGAAGTCAACACACATCAAAGATTTCCACCTCCAAAATGTTACTTAGCGGCATCTCATGTATTCTTGAAATAGTACCCAACCTTTGGCATTTGTCACAACCCTTCACAAAAGAAATAGAATCTTTAAATAACGAGATCCAAAAGAAACCAGATAGTAGTACCTTATGAGCAGTGCGCTCTCCTCCATGGTGACCTCTATATGGGCTAGCATGACAACTTTTGAGCACTTTGTGAACCTCAGACTCCGGAATGCATCTTCTCACTACCCGGTCCATACATTGCTTGAACAAGAATGGTTCATCCCAGATATAGAACTTAGCATCATGATTGAGCTTTTTTTTTTGTTGGGTGGTTGCACCCGAAGGATAATGTTTGCATACCATGGCACTTGAGAGATATCTAATGCCATCAATTGTTCATCCAAAAACTCTTCACGGATTTGCCCACCTTCATTCACATGAGAAAAATCTTCCAACCTGGACAAGTGATCCGCTATCTGATTTTCAGTACCTTTCCTATCTTTGATCTCAAGGTCAAATTCTTGGAGAAGCAATATTCATCGAATAAGACTTGGTTTAGCATCCTTCTTGTTGAATAGATACCTAATAGTTGCATGGTCAGTAAAAACAATCACTTTAGTACCTACCAAATACAATCTGAACTTGTCGAAGGTGAACACTAGAGCCAGCATCTCCATCTCAGTCACTGTGTAATTAGTTTGTGTAGAGGCAAGGGTCTTGCTTGCATAATAGATCAAGTGGAACACTTTATTCTTTTTTTTTCCAACACTGCACCCACTGCTACGTCGCTTGCATCACACATGAGTTCAAATAGTATATCCCAATCAGGAGCAATTAAGATGGGAGCTTCAATTAAGTTCCTTTTCAACATCTCAAAAGCTTTTAAGCACATCTCATCAAAGTCAAAATTCACCTCCTTCTCCAAGAGACTGCACATAGGTCTTGCAATCTTGGAAAAATACTTGATGAATCGCATGTAAAATCATGCATGACCAAGAAAACTACGCACCCCTTTTACAGAAATGGGAGAAAGTAATTTTTCAATAACTTCTACCTTGGCCTTATCAACCTCTAAACCAGACTTAGACACCTTGTGTCCTAGCACTATCCCTTCTCTAACCAAAAAATGACACTTTTCCCAGTTTAGAACTAAGTTAGTGTCCTCACATCTAGCAAGTACTTTATCAAGATTCCGGAGACATACCTCCAAAAACTTCCTAAAGACGGAGAAATCATCCATGAACACCTCTACAAAGTCTTCCACCATATCATGAAAAATGTCCATCATACACCTTTGAAAAGTCATTGGTGCAATGCAAAGTCCGAATGGCATGCGTTTGAAAGCATAGGTACCATAAGGACAAGTGAACGTGGTCTTTTCCTGATCCTCGGGGGCAATTAAGATCTGGTTATAACTGGAATACCAATCTAAGAAACAATAGTACTCTTACCCCGCTAGTCGGTCAAGCATCTGATCAATGAAGGGAACGGGGTAGTGATCTTTCCGGGTAGCATCATTTAGTTTCCGGTAATCCATGTAAATTCTCCACCCGATCACTGTTCTAGTAGGAATCAACTCATTCATTTCATTCTTTACCACTTTCATACCTCCCTTCTTGGGAACACATTGTACCGGACTTACCCACTTACTATCAGAGATTGGGTACACAATTCCAGCATCTAGCCACTTTATTACCTCTTTTCTCACCACTTCTTTCATCAAAAGATTTAGTTGACGTTGATGTTGTGAACTTGGTTTGTGATCCTCTTCCATGTAGATTATGTGCATACATAATGCCGGACTAATCCCATGAATGTCAGCCATCTGCCATCCAATAGCTTTCTTTCTCAGGATCCTCAATGCCGCTCCAACATGTATTTCAAACAACTCTGCAGAAAGTATAACAGATAAAGTTTCATTAGTACCCAAAAATGCATAGCTGAGGTGAGCTGGCAGTGTTTTCAGTTCCATCTTTGGGGCTTCCTCAATGGAAGGTTTGGGTGGTTGCCCTAACTCACGCTCTAATGGTTCTGTTCTCCGTCTGTGAGGCTCCACAAGTGCCAAATTCAGACATGTTTCTATTTATTGAGCCTTTGTGTCGTCATCTCTCTTATGATCTATTAACACTCTTTCTACGGGGTCTTCGGGCACAACTAAATGTGACTCTACTATGCGATCAACCATACTAATAGCAGACAACTCCTCATAAATAGAAGGCAATTTTAGAGCGCGGTAAACATCAAATACCTCTACCTTATCATGTACCCTCATGGTTAATTGATCAGTTGCTACATCAATCAATGCACTATCTGTGGCCAAGAAAGGACGTCCCAAAATGAATGGAACTTCAGGATCGGGTTCAAAGTCTAAGACCACAAAATCTACCAGAAAAATCAATGAACCAACTTGCACTAACATATCTTCTACCACCCCCTCTGGCCTAGCAATGGATCTATCAGCAAGTTGGAGAATAACAGTGGTTCGATTTGGACTACCCAACCCAAGCTTTATATACAAAGATAAGGGCATCAAATTTATACTTGCCCCCAAATCACACAACCCCCGGGAATGAACACTTGGCCGAATTGTAATCTGCACAGTAAAACTACCCGGATCTTTTAACTTTTTGGGCAGCCTGTTTTGGATCCTTGAACTGCACTCCTCAGTAAGTGCTACCATTTCATATTTCGTGAGCCTCTTCTTGCTAGCCATAATGTCCTTCACGTATTTAGCATACTTTGGGATACCCTGCAAAATGTCAACCAAAGGTAGATTAATGTGAACCTGTTTAAGGAGAGAGAGAAACTTACAGAAACATTCATCTTCATTCTGCTTTTTCGGCCTTTGTGGAAATGGAGGTGGTAATTTCTTTTAAGGAGCGGGTACCTCAACATTGGAGATTTTTACTACCTCTTCCACCTTCTTTTCTTTGTTATTTACCTCAGTGTCTCTCTTATTTAGAGCTAGTTCCTCTAATTACAGCCCACTTCTAGTACTTACCGCATGCAATTGCTTTAAACTCATTTGGGACATCTGGATGTTTCTAATGTTCTCATCCTGCTTATCTATTCTAGCATTTAAATTGGTCCCTATTTCAGTCATAAGCTTTTGGAGTAGCTCTTCATTGGTCATCCCCCCTTTTGGTGCACTAGGATTTGAGCCTTGGTTAGGATTGTAGTATTGTTGCCCAGTCCCTTGAGAACGGTATTGGTTAACCCCTTGCGCCTGATTTTGGTTTTGGTTCCCACCCCATGAGAAGTTAGGATGGTTCTTCCAACTAGGGTTGTAAGTGTTACCATAATTTTGTTGCACTCCACCCCTTTGCGCATTACCCACATAGTTTACAGAATTTGGGTTTGCCTCACATTGCTCGGTTTCATGAGTTCCACTACCACATACCTCACACCAATTTGTTGCCTATTGTACTACATTTACTGGTGTCTGATTTAGAGCCATTTGTTTAAAATATAAGGTCATATTATGTTGCATTGCATCTAATTTGGCATTTATGGCAGTAGCTTGGTCTACATCTAAGATCCTTGCAGCCTTTTGGGTTGGGGTTCTAGACATTTTCCCCTCATACCCTTGGTTCCCTTCAGAAATTTTATCGAGTAAGGCGAAGAACTCTTCACTTGTTATGGATAGATCATGTCCGACTGCTGCACTATTAAGAAGAGCACGAGCATTATAGTATAAACCCTCAAAGAAAGTGTGAGCAACTACCTTATTGGTTTGCATGTGGTGTGGGCAAGCATTCAACATTTGTTAGAAACGCGCCCATGCTTGGTACATGTCCTCCCCTTACTTTTGAACAAAGTTTATTATCTCACCCCTCAGCTTAGCGGTTTTCTTGGATGGGAAAAATCAACTCAGGAACTTTTTTGCTAAATCATCCCAAGTAGTGATGGAGTTTGGTGGCTCAGAGTCTAACCAACGCCTTGCAGCTCTTAACAATGAGTATGGAAACAAAGTCAACCTTACATAGTCTGGTGAGACTCCAATTGGGATGTATGTATTGGTAATGTCTATGAAAGTCTTCAGATGGATTTGAGGATCCTCATGGGGGAGACCAGTGAATTGTCCATTAGAATGGAGGATCTGTACCATGCTCTGCTTTAGTTCAAATCTACCCCGGTGGACATTTCCTAATACTATATTCCAAATTGGCTATGAGTGGGACTGCCACATCACGGACTGGTTTTGCGGGTACGACTGGCGGTACTCCTTGGTTATTCGGGTTCCTTTGGTTATTCACGTTTTCCGTGTTATTCAAGTTTTCTTGATTATCATCATCAATGCTTTCCGGAAGACCTAACCCAATTCTCCTCGTCCTTGATTCATTTTTCTGCGTTGTCGTAGAACTCGTTCAGGTTCGTTGTATGGTTCGACAGGTTCTCCTTTCCTAGCCAGACCTGAAAGTCAAGTGCCTGCAGTAAACAAGCTAAGATAAAGTAATTAATATCTAAATAATCTAAATGTAGACTTAAGAATATTGAATATAAATCAATTTCTAAGTCTCCGACAGCGGCGCCAAAAACTTGTTGGTCCCCAAGATACACGCAAGTGTACGTGGTCGCGCAAGTAATATAGATTCTTGAAGAAACGAGTTATCGTTCCCAAGGGACTTATGATTAATTTATATTTAACACTTAATTCTACAAATAAAATTAAAAGTAGCCTTTTCAAGAGTTGATGATTAATTGTTAACTACTACTAAGTATGCTATGAATGAAAGTAACTAATTGTGAACGACTTTAATCTGATGTTTCAAGCAAGTTAAAAATAAATTTAGGGTTGCAGCATGCATTGAATTTCATGTATCGTATTATTGGCATAGAACTAATTTCAGTTGTCAAGTTACTGGTTTATAGGGTTAATTATATGAGTCGAGCTACACACCTCTCGTCGCCTACCCCAATTAGCTACCTAACTACATCATTGAGCGGGGATAAATAGACTAATTGGCGAGCATTTATATTTTATCCTATTTCGTAACCAAGCGATTTGTTCGTTCGGGCGTCACTCCTGAACATAAATCACATCAACTTAACGGTTGATCAAGCTCTCTATATCCTATGGTCTATCTAATCCCGCATCTCTCGATTTTAAGATTAGACACTATGTTTATCTTATGGTGATCAAGCATAAAATAGTAAAACAAGAATATAGAAGTAACTTGTTTTGACAACCTAAAATCAATTCATAAACCAATAATATTCAACAAACGATTCGTAGCTACAGCCCTAAAACTAGGGCGTTTAGCCACTCATACTATTAGCAAACCACGAAATACAATTATTCATGCAATTTCTAGAAAATAGAAGAGTTAGAAGATCGAAACCTATTACCAAATGATGATACTTGCTCTTGCACACCAATAAAAAGTCGAACCCCAAGAATCGAGCCTTAAGGGTCTATTTATAATAGTTAGGGAAAATAGAGTCGAAGTCTATTACAATTAGGAATCCTTTTTAATAATGCTTTTATTGGAAACGTTGAAACTAGGGTGGGGCGACCCGCCCATATCACGCCTGGCAGGCTGGTGCACCACGCTGCCAGTGCACCCAAATGTAGCCACAGTAAAAAAAAATGGGGGCATCGCGCCTTTCCTTCGCCAGTGATGATGGGGTGCCGCGCCTGATCTTTGCTCCTGGCGTCGCTTTTCATCTTTAACTGCTTTTTCTTCCTTGACTCAATCACTTCCCTTAGGAACCCTGCAAAATTGCTAATCATGTATGTTAGTATGCCATCATCGCAATCTTAAGACAAAATATGCTAGTTAGATTAGTGAATATCCTAAAACTTACGTTAAAAATGGGTAATTTGTAGTAATTGGACATATAAATATGCCCAAGATCATACCCCAAATAGGAACTTACTCATTTGTGCCCTGGGATCGGCAATCATATATGGAGCATACCTGGAGAGCTGGGTGAACTTAAGTTCGTACTCTTGGACTAACATAGAACCTTGTCTGAAATTCATGAATTCCTGGGCTTTTGCCTCTCTCAACTCTCTTGGAAATAACCTGTCTAGAAAAGCTCTGGTAAAACACTCCCAAGTCATATGAGCTGCATTCTCACCTCTGTTTTCTTTCCACTGCGTGAACCATATGTGAGCTACATCCTTGAGCTGGTAGGATGCCAACTCTAACCTATCATTCCAGTCACTTGCATCACACCAAAGATCTTCTTGACCTCATCAATGAAGTTTTGGGGTTCTTCTCCAACTTGCGACCTAGAAACTCAGGCGGATTCATCCTAACAAAATCACGGATCCTAGCTGCCACTGATCCACCACTAGAATTCGTAGGAACCGGAACATGTTGATTATTCTGGTTAGTCACACTTTGAGCCAAAAGCTGAATCGCATTCAAAAACTCTGCATTCGAAACTTCCTGATCTCAGACTAGAGGATATGTGTTAGCATTGCGTGCATTCACATTCCTTGCATAAGCTCTACGAGGAGGCATGATCTGAAATACATAACAATGACTTAGAAGGTAGATCATACCCACGCAAGATAGGAATAGCAAGAAAGTGAAGATTTTCCTAAAACACTTCGTAGCCTCCCTCTCATTAGATGTGGTGCACTTCATACCCATGAAAATACCTCTACTTAGTGCGGCTTTTCAGACATCCTATGACACTTAAACCTAAGGCTCTGATACTAAGTTTGTCACGCCTCGAGGCTACCCCCATGACGTAAACACGGGACCTAGGATCACGAGTGACCCCAAGCTAGCCTTGAACTGGCATATCAAAAGCAAACTAAATATATATCTATGAAAAGATAACTAATACGGAAGCTAAAATCATGAGATAACTAAAATGATGGATTCTCAATATTGTCTGAATATAAAGAAACTATGAGTTTAATAACAACTAAAAGATCAAACTCAAATCTAAAACTGAATCTAACTATGTCTGAATAAAAACCTCTAACTGACTAGAGTGATGGGACATTCCCCCAGCTAACTCCAGCAAAACTAAAACTGAAAGACTGAAGGTAAAAGAAAACATGTCTATCATCCTTAAAGAATGAGGACTCACCACTAATGATGTTGAACTGGAGATCGGGAACCGATCTATGCGTGATGTGAATGCTGAGGACCTGAACCTACATCACGAGAAGATGTAGCGCAGAGTATGCGTCAGTACTTGAAAGGTACTGAGCATGCAGGATAGGATAAAGTTGAACAATATATACATAATTGAAATAAAGCATACTGAGCAATGATATAATCTGAACATGATGGAAATACTGAAATATACTGAAATGAACTGAACTGAATACAATGAACAAGTACATAACATGCTGAAACTGAATACTGAACTGTAAATGGATAACTTGTCAAATGCACTAGAATCTGACTGTGGGAGCTACTAATAACTGACATAAAACCACATGAGCTAAATATGGAGTCCAATGTATATGCCCCATCGAGAGGACCCAATATACCTTGCCAAGAGTATAGAGGCATGAATGACGTGATAACTAAATATAATGCCCATAGAGGGGACATACAAACCTACGGGGGCACGTAGTTCTGGAACTATGAGTGTGACTGACCCTAGTCCAACTTGGTCTAATCCTACTGCTAACTGAATATATGTACAGTACACACAACTAAATTATACTGGATAGCTCACTGTTCTGACATGCTAACTAAAAATGCAAAATGTACTGATACTGAAACACTTGGAAACTGAGGCATGTATAACTGTTTATCTTTCCTAGCTAGTGTAATTCATGAACTAAACGAATCTACACAAATAGGGTTCTGAATTTCCTGCAAGGAACTAAGCAACAGTTTTACAACAACATGAAAATCTGATTAGGAATATTCTAACAACTAATTCACAACAATTTCTAACATTCAAGAAACCCTAGGTATATATAATATGAAAGGAATCAAGAATCTGACTGAATTATAGGGACCTAGTGGAAGAAAGGAATCCACTAGTGAAATCCCACATACCTGGTGACAAATTCCATGGAAAAATCTTTCAATTTCGAGGTTGAAACTGATGAAAACATGCTTTGTTCTTGGAAACTTGGAAAGGGGTTTGGTCGACTCTTTCTCCTCTTTCACTCTGAGTTTGCTAAATTTTGGTGAATCAATCGCTTACGGTAGATTCTTATTAAGTTACTAGGTTTAAACTGACCAAAACTTCGTAGTTTAAGGTTTAAACAACATAGTTTAGGTGTCCAACGCATAGGGAAAGGACCAAACGACCCCTGACTTAAAAGTTGTCGGGGGTCACCGACGGACAATGGATGGACCAACGGTCCTTCTGGTAGGCCATCATTCGGCATCTAGGAATGGCTGATGAGGGTCACAATCCACGGACGAGGCCCACGGCCCGTGGTCTGACTTACGATCTATGGGTCTGACCGTGGGTCGTGCCTTGCCTGGATTTCTTCTAGGTTTCTGGTGAGGGGATGCAGGTGGTGAACCACGGGCCCTACCTATGGTCCGTGGGTGGTCCCCATTGGTAGCACATGCAACTTCTGATTTTTGGCAATTTGGTCTTTCTAGCATACGAGTTGTTACAGAATGTTCCCGTCGACGATTGTCTCTTTCATGCTTAGAAAGTGAGGGATAATCCCTTATCGTATGATCTGTCTTACCACAACCAAAACATGCACTAGAGCCAGCTACACATTTACCCTCATGCTTTCTTCCATATCAAGTACAAGTAGACAATGAAGATCCACTACTATTTCCTCCTTGAGGCTTAGGGTTAGACACCCTATCTTTGTTGAATTTAGGAGGAGCATTGGAGGAACCTTGACCAGAGAACCTTTGTCGGAATTTCAAATGACCATGTGCATCGAACCTTGAATGTGAAAAGTCACCATCAACGGTCATTGCCTTCTTTGCCTCCTTAGATTTCTCCTTAAGTTTCTCTTCTTTTATCTTTTGAGCATGCACCATTAGACAAGAAATGTCCATAACATTGATGAGCATGGCGGTACGACATTCCTTGACTACCCTCTTGGACACTCCTGAAACAAACCTATTCATCTTTTCCTTGGGATCGGCAATCATAGGAGTAGCATATCTAGACAGTTGTGTGAACTTTAAAACATATTCCTTCACACTCATGTTTCCTTGACGAAGGTTAATGAATTCAAGGACCTTTGGCCCCTTCATCTTAAGGGGAAAGAACCTATCGAGGAAAGTGACCTTAACCTTTTCCCAATCAAGAGGACCCGCATCAACTGCCCTCTCTCATTTCCATTGGTTGTACCAGACTTGAGCAACACCCTTAAGTTGATAAGCGACCAATTCCACCTTTTCCACAGACGTCACTCCCATGATCATCAACATCTTATACACTTCATCAATGAATTCTTGAGTATCTTTCTCAACCTTGGATCCATGAAACTCTGGAGGATTCATTCTAGTGAAGTCCCTCATTCTAGATATCCCCATACCCACATTTGGGTTCATGGGGACCACAACCTCCCTATTGGCCTGAGCCGTCATGGCTTGGGCCAACACTTGAAAAAAAAACCTAAACTCCACATTAGTCACTTGTTCAACCAAATGGTTGGCCGAAACTTGAGGAGCTTATTGTTCCATATTATCATTCACATTCCTCCTAACATATGCTCTTCGAGGGGCCATATCCTGAAAAGCATCGAATAGGAATCAAGAAAAGGACATATAGAGTTACATTCTATCGCACGACTTGTAGTAATGCAAGAAGTGCAACTTCCTAAACATCTTATAGCTTCTTATTCATAAATATGGCGCATTTTACACTCATGACCAAGACTCTACTCGTCGTGGCTTAAAAACTTCTCAGGACCTTTCTAATCATTGTGCTTTAAATACCAAGTTTGTCACGACCCAAAGTACACCCTAGTCGTAACATAGCGCATAGAACCCCAAAAGACCCTATACAAGACACTTAGCATACATATACAAGATAATAGAATATTAAAGAGTGCAAAAGATGATTTATATCTTAAAAAGTTTGACAGAAGTAGTGGAAGTCTAACATAAGTATTAAACTCATCTATAATGTCTTCATTGAAGTATTTTCCTCTATTGCTTCACCTTTGACGACATTAACTCAAAAGAAAGTGAAATTTCGAGAAGAGTTTCCAAGAGTTAAAGGATAAACTCACTTTGGCCCCTATTTTTCCATTACTGAAGGATCGGATAGTTTCGTGGTTTATTGTGATGCTCACGGATTGGTCTTGGTTGTGTTTTGATGAAACATGGAAAAGTCATTGTTTATAGATCAAGGCAATTGAAGGTGTATGAAAAGAATTATCCGACTCATGATTTGGAATTAGCAGCGGTAGTGTTTGCCTTAAATATTTGGATACATCATTTGTATGGTGTTCATTTAGATGTATTCACCAACCACAAGAGTTTTAAATATATGTTCACTCAAATGGATTTAAATCTTCACCAAAGGAGGTGGCTTGAATTGTTAAAGGAGTACGACATGAGTGTCCAATACTATCCCACAAAAGCGAATGTGGTGGTGGATGCTCTTAGTCGGTTATCAATGGGTACTTTTACTCATGTTGAGGATGATAAGAAGAAGTTAGTTCGTTATGTTCATAGGCTAGCCCAATTGAGTTTTTGTTTGATTGATTCTAATGAAGGTGGTGTAGTTGTTCACAATGGTTCGGATCATATTTCGTATCAGCTGTGAAGGCCAAGCAAAATCTTGATCCAGTATTAGTTGACCTAAAGAATTCGGTTTCTGAAAAGGCCATTTAGGCTTTCTCCCAAGAGGGAGATGGTGTCCTTAGATATCAAGATCGGTTATGTGTTCCCAATGTAGATGAATTGAGAACTCTCATTCTGACAGAAGCTCACTATTTTCGATATTCTATTCACCCTGGAGCGACCAAGATATACTTGATTTGTGGGAAGTCTATTGGTGTAATGGGATGAAGAAGGACATTGTAAAATTTGTGGCTAAATGTCCAAACATTCAACAAGTCAATGTTGAGCATCAAAAACCGGGTGTTTTGGCTTAACACATTAGTATTCCTACATGAAAGTGGGAAGATTTAAACTTAACACATTAGTATTCCTACATGAAAGTGGGAAGATTTAAACATGGACTTCATTATGGGTTTACCCCGCACTCATCGACATTTTCATTTGATTTGGGTCATTGTTCACCGAATGACTAAATCGACTCACTTTATTCCCATTGAATTCTCATCAAAAGATTATGTCAAGCTTTATAATAGGGAAATGGTAAGGTCGCATGGTGTGACATTGTCCTTTAGCTCTGATAGAGGAACTCAATCTTAGAAGTCATTTCAGATTGGTCTTGGTACTCAAGTGAAACTTAGCATGGCTTTTCATCCTTAGACTGATGGACAAGTTGAAGTTGAGCGTGCCATTCAGACTTTAGAGGATATGTTGAGAGCTTTTGTGATTGATTTCAAGGGTAATTGGGATGATCAATTGCCTTTGATTGAGATTTTTGACAATAATAGTTATCATTCTAGCATTGGGATGACAACGTTTGAGGCTCTTTATGGTAGAAGGTGTAGGTCTCCTATTGGTCGGTTTGAAGTTGGTGAGATTTCTTTGATAGGTCCCGAGTTGGTACGTGAGGCTATGGAAAAAGTTTGACTTATTTGTGAGAGGTTGAAAATGGCTCAAAAGTAAAAAAAAACATATTCCGGTGTTTGAAGAAGAGAACTAGAATTAGATGTTGATAATTTGGTCTACTTGAAAATTTCACCCATGAATGTTTCATGAGGTTTGGAAAGAACGGGAAGCTTACTCCTCGATATGTGTATCCATATAAAATTTTGAGGCACATTGACAAAGTAGCTTATGAACATGAGTTGCCTAATGATATAGCATCGGTACATTCAGTATTATATGTCTCCTTATTGAAAAAATGTGTTGGAGATATGACGTCCATTATACCCTTGGAAGGTTTGGGAGTTAAAGAAAATCTTTCCTATGAAGAGGTTTCAGATTAGATTTTGGACCCGTAAGTTTGGGAGTTGAGAAACAAAGAAGTTGCTTCCGTAAAGGTTCTTTGGAGGAACCAATTAGTTGAGGGTGCTACTTTGGAGGCCGAAGCCAATATGATGTCCCAGTATCCTCATATCTTTCCCTACGCTCCTACTCTAGCTTAAGGTATTAGTTCCTCATGGTTCATTCTATTGGATTCATTCATTTTAGTCATTTTCATGTTTCTCTAGCTTGGAGTGATTCTCCTTGTTTATGTGCATTATGATGAAATTTTCATTCACATTAAGTTGTTAGTTTCTCTCCTTCTCTATCCATGCTAGCTTGAGTCCCATTCGAGGACGAATGTTCTCAAGGGGGAGATATTGTAACACCTCGAAATTTGGGAAAAGGAAAGAAGGACAAAAGATTGTCTATTGGTTCAAGTCTACGAGACCAGTACATGGTTCATAAAATGTTCTACGGCTCATCGATCAGTCTCGTAGGAAGTGGGAAAAATAAATTTGGAAATCAAGTCTTAGAAACTCATTCTACAATTGACCAGGACAGTCCATCAAATGGACTACAAGCCAAAGAAAGGTCACATAGAAGGGTCTAGACTTAGTGAAATTTTTAGTTGAAATTTGGGGTCTACTGGTACGGTCTACGGACCATAGAACAAATGACTAGCCGTAGGATTGACTCATACGAATGAACCAAGATTTTGGCCCCAGCAGTTGATCCTACTCCTAACCGGGACGGTCCGTAGGAATTCTTACGGACCATAGGTCAAAATCATAGGGGCCTACCAGCAGTTATTTTTAAAGGGTATTAAGGTATTTTATTATGCACCTAATCCTATATTACGTCGTTTTGCCTATAATTACAACCATATAACTGATTTACCCCTAAAATCTATCCATTCTCCTTCATTCCCCCAAAATCCCAAATTTCCTCTCAAAGCTTTTCTCTCCAAGGCTCTCAAAGATTCTAGGGTTCTTCAAGTTTAAATCTCCTTTATTCATCAATTTCTTTGGGATTCAAGATCAAGGTATGTAGGGATCTCATCGATGGGTTTCATTCACACATTGAGTCTCAAAGATTTGTCAAATTCTCCAATTCAATTTCCTTAACTTGATTAAATTTTCATTCAATTCCTCGTGGGTTCTATTTATAAGGATTCAATTTTTTGATTTTGATCATATTATGGTTGTTTTGACTTAATTACATGCTTTCCATTTTACATATGAACCCACGCATTGATCGTGATCTTGACTATGAACCCCAATTTATGTGAAATTATGAAGAAGTTATGAAGCTATGATTGATGTTTTCATGAAATATATGCATGACTTATGTAACACCTTGCTAATTGAAAGAACTATAAAGAGCTAGATTTAGAAAGACTCATTTTTGGAAAGAACGAAAAATTTGCAAAATTGGTTAAGTTAAGTTAAGTTTGAGTTTTTGGTCAACTTCAAACGACCATAACTCTTAGATCAGGATGATTAAGGTGTACTTCCAGATACCTTAGGAAATATCTTGGAATTATCTTTCCAACACCACCAAGTTTGCACGATTCCGAGTTTGTATGAGTGGGATATGCCTATTTGAAGTTGGGCTGTTCAAATAAGTAAAATCTAATCCAGATTTTGGAAGGGTATTTCGGTCTTTTCCTTACCTAATTAATTTAATTCGTTTTTAGTAAATTAATTAGAGTCAAAACTGAATTGGTTCAGACAATTGGAAATTAACGCTAGGGTTCTAGAGAGAAGAACGCAAGAGAGAAGAGAAGAGGAAAATCAAGATTCATCGTCTTCGTAAGGAATTGATTGCGGATTTCATCAAGGATTTGATCCTACAAGGTATGTGAGACTTTCCTAACTTTGGGTTCGTTCACCCACGTACTAAACATGTTTAATTCAGCGTGAATTTGTTCTAAAAGATTGGAAGTTTGAATGTTCTTGATGAGTGTTGTTGAATTGCTTTCGTTCTTGAATTTGGGTTGAGATTGAGGAGTTTCTTGAGATCAGAGTGTTGATTCCTTGAGTTATTTGAGTTAGATTTTTGTGTATATGTTCTGGGTATCTGATTCTAAAGAGAATTTGAGAAAAGGGATCAAGTTTAGTCGAATTTAGATCAGAAAATGAGTGGAAAAGTTTGTCAGACTTTCCTGGTGAGGGGCTGGCGCGGCGCCCCCCCGTAGCTCTAGGAAGGATGGGGAGGCACGCCAGCAGTGCGCCAGAAATGAACTCCAGTAACTTAGGGGCTGGCGCAGCGCACCAGGAATGTGCCGAGTCATCTGCCCCCACCAGTTTTTCGTCGTTTAGCTCGTTTAAGTCCTTCTAAAGTGTACTAACACTTCCTATTGATTCTAACTACTATAAATGACTTCTAAACACTTAGAAATAATCCATAAACTTGAATCATAACCTTGAATCCATTCATTCAAATTCAAGGAAAGTTAAGAGTCAAATCTAGAAAGTTCATAGAGTTTTTCCAAGAATTATTTTACAAATGTTTTAATCTTGTTAAGATTTGAGTTTTGAGTTAAGTAAGAGTAACAAATGAAGTTCATTTCTTCAAAGAGAGTATATGGGAACTAAGTATTTCCCAAGAGTAAATGTTTTCACATTTAAACAAGAGAGGAAACACTGATTTTCAAGAGAGCTTTTAAGCTAAGTTTTGAGTTATTATCTCAAACAAAAGAGAGATTTTTGTTTTTAAAAACATATGAGCTGAGTATATTTTGGGAGTAATATTGAGCACCGATATGGGGACGCGAGTTCATAATAACCCAAGTCTCCATAAACTATGTAGCTATCATGGGTAGAAAGGATCATACTTTTTAGATGATTCCTTAGTTCTTTTTAGCATAGACTAGTGGATCCACTTAGTTAAGGAGTTCTATACGATAGCAAAGTATAGGACAGTTCTGGCAGCGTGGGCAAGACAATGTATCATCACCTAGGCTCATAGTAGTGGTTGTCGATTAGAGAAACTCCCACGGTATTATATTACTATATATGTAAACTGAGTTGTTATTGCATTTCTTTAACAAATTGAGTTGCTACTACTGTTTTAAATGCTTTGTATAACAGCACCATTATTTGTTGTTTTACTTTGCATTTTAGTTAAGTTATTCATGAGTTGAGTAAATACAAGGTAAGTGTTTCTTTCAGATTCCTTTCAAGATTATGTTATGTGTAGTATTCCCCTCGCATACTCGTACATTTAATGTACTGATGTCATTTGGCGTGCATCATTTTATGATGCAGACACAGATAACCAGGATCAGCATCCAGCACCTCATTGATCCAGTTGAGCACTCAGAGTCAGTTGATGAGCCTTTTTTCTTTCCGGAGGATCCCTTATTATCTTGTTTTGATTTAGTACTTTAGTTGTTAGTACCAAATTTTAATATGCAAGTGGATGATAAATTAAATTTGTAAAAGCACAAAATTTACAAAATATTAAAGGAATTACCTTCTAATAATATATATGAAGGATATGCATTTTGAAATTGGAGGGCTTAACATTAAAGGATGTAAGAATTGGAATGAGGCATCTGTTGGAAAATTATTGTGGCAAGTGTTGGGGAAACAAGACATATTATGGGTGAAATGGGTGCATGAACTGTATATAAAGCAGGGGAGCATTTGGGAATATACACCACCTGCTGATTGTAGCTGGTATTGGAGGAAGCTTAATGGACTCAAGATGGGAATCAAGGTTGGTACCAAAATGGTAGGTGTTGTGCTCACACAATCTGGTATGTATTCCGTTACACAGAGCTATAATGATCTACTTGGACCACAGAGAAGACTGGAAGAAGTTGATCTCATTTGGTCAAGAGAAATGCAGTCGAAACATAGATTTATTGTCTGATTGGCAAACCAAAATAGGCTACTCACCATGAACAGACTAATCAGGCTAAACATTCCGGTAAAAAATCTAATATGTGGTCTGTGTTCCAGGGATCAACTGGAGACCCCGACTTCATTTTTTTACTGAGTGTTCCTAGGTAGCTGAGGTTAGAAATGGGTTATCAGATTGGACAGGTTTCCAATATAAGCAACAAGGAGTATCACAGAGGATAATGTGGGTCAAAAGACAGCGTTGGAGTCAAATGAAGAATGAGCTACTTACTGCAGTGGCGGGGGGGATATGATATATCATACTTGGCAAGCCAGGAAGTTTTCAGGAACAAAAGTGTAAATACCAGTTTTGTTATTAGGAAGATTCAACGAGAAATGAGGGATAAAATAAATGGGTTGAGTAGTTCTAAGAGAGTCTTACATAGTCAATATCTAATACAAAAATTGTATAACTAGCTGTAGGTTTTGGTTTTTCTTTTTGAGGTGTAGGTGATTGCAACACCATCCAAGAAGGTGGTTGTAACACTAGGGTGCTCATTTCTTTGTTAGAGTTGTAAACATTTCTCTTGTCAATGGTAATATTTACAGTTATTACCAAAAAACATTTAGTTAAATGTGTATTTTGCATTACTAACCTTCCATTGGGACACACAGTTTCAACTTAAAAATAATTGTTTTTTAATATTAAACAACATATTGCTAAACATATCAAGAATGAGATTTAAACCACATATACGTACATATAAATAATAGATATACCAGAAAAATGAGAATTTCAGACCGATAGAACACAAACAGAATAATGGAGCAAAGACACCTTCGTGTAAAAAAATTATGGAGTATTGTAATGTAAAGAATAAGAAACGGTTTTGGAAGAAAATTATTAATGTGGAAGATGAAAGGTAGAAACTATTTGTGATAACTGAGCAAATGATTAGAAACGCTTTTGGATTGTAATTAAGGAGATTATTGATGCTCATATTCAACCTTAATCATAACTTTATTGTGAAGCATTAAAATATTATTAGGATGAGTTTAATCGAAAGAAGCTCAAACAATAACCATTAAAGGATCATTAAAAATGGAAAATGATAAAAATCTAACACCTAACTATGTATGTGGTCTAATTAACTTGTGCATTATTTATTTATTTATTTACAAAAAATAGTGAAAGACATTTTGGTAATTCAACTTTTAACTTTTTTTGTTCCCACCTATAATATAAAATATGATGATATGATATGATATGATGATATTAATATAATATGATATGATGTAGATCCAACAGCCAACTCCATCAACAACTATGATGGCTATGCATACTATGATGATAAAGAACAAGTCGTATTAACTATACAACGAAAAAACTTGCCGAAAAAGTTTATCTTTAACACACTTTTTCCGTTGAATTCACGTTGTAATTTTACTTTTTCCTGCACCCCAATGACACTACAATAAGGATAATCTCATTTAACCAATAAGGATAAGAATTACTATGATAATCCGACAATTGGTACGGATTTTCACCATAATATACTATTTGCAGCTGATCGAAGCTAGAGTCAATGAAAGGAGTGGCTTACCTTGATATCAAGCTTAGAATATATCCCAAGACCTCATAATGCAGCGAAACCACGTTGCCACAACACCAAAAGAGATTGGATACAAAATTGATGGGGGGGGGGGGGGATACCACGACGATGAGATCAACGTTTATTAAGGACTTAAGCCGAGAAAATCAGTAATTTTGGTGATTTAAGGTATGAAGTTGTTGGGTTTTCTAATTTTCACTGAAATTCTGAAGAATTTCCAAAGGAGAAGATATATATAAGTCTTCACCTAAGTGTAGGGATGGCAATGGAGCGGGCGGGGAGCGTTTAAGGTTCTGCGGAGCGGGTTGAAGTAGATTTTTAAAAAATTAATGTGGTGCGGGATGGGTTGCGGGTATATGTGTCACGACCCAAGGGTACCCCTTAGACGTGACATGGCGTACAAGACCCCGAAAATTCCCATACAAGCCACTTAGCATACATCATACAAGATAATAAAGTTTAAAAGATTTAAAAGACAATTTCAACATATAAATGTTTTATAGAGAAAAGCAAAAATCTAAATCTAGTACAAAAGAGAACTCGGGACGTAACCCGTACATCAAGTTCAAAACTAAAATGAAAATACATAATGAAATAAAAGCTTGGTCCTCGAAACATGAGGCCTCACCAATTTTCAATCTTCAACTACTAAGATAACCTAGCCACAGAGGTGCGAATCGGAACCGTCGGACCCTATATTTTAGGATAAGAATTATAGGCAAGAGTATTTGTTAGTATCAAAATGCAATAAGTATGATAGTCATGCCTAAAAGTATGAAACCATGCTAAAAAGGACATTTTCTTGATATGCAAAGACCAAGTTAAAGCATAAGATAAGAGGATTAGAAAACATAAAACGTAATCATGATCAATGCAAGTAAAAACGTATTTGAACACATGTGAGATACTTCTTGAAGTAACCTTAGTTCAATATTATTGTTGGAATTAGCCTTCACCGACATAAAGACCATGTGAGCTATAACATGATCCCCCGGTGTCTTCCACACCGAAAAGGGTTGTCCTACTTGCCAAAGTAGAATTATGAATCTGAGCTAAAGTGGATCCACTAGCTAATGTTTATCTAGACCATCATCATATGGGGGCACATAGGTAAGGGATAAGGAGATTGCTTCTAGAAAACCCGACCTCAACACGGAAAGAGTTTTCATCTCAATATCCTCTCGGTGCTAAGCATCAATCCCACGGAGTAGTTATTAATCTTGAATTGTCTCATGATTCATGGAAAGGCACAATTAAGTAACCAATCCAAGTTAAAATCATATTATCATCCATGGAAAGGTGCAATTAAGCAACCAATCCAAGCTAGAGACATCAAAGGATAGCTCCTTAGACCAAGCGTGAGAAAATCTTTCACCATACATGATCTTTTCATATTAGATTTTAAGGCCCACATTCATTCACTTCATGCTAGAGATACCCTACTAATACTAATGGAAATAGTTTTGAGATTGTGCTTTATAATTATTTATGGCATATCCGGATACCATACTAACCAAGACTTAATTTAGGAAAATAGCCTGAAAAGCATTGAGGGCAAACCTAGATGTCATTCATGTCATGTGGCCAAGCTTCATAGAACATATAGACAATCTCATCTATAAGCTTTCTTAAGTCATAAACATACTTTCATGAACATGCATTCTTTTCAATAATTCATAAGCTTCATCATGTCTTCAAAGTCAAATCATTTTCAAATTCAATTACATCTATTTCATAAAGAGAAGACATGTATATTTTCATAAATTCATGTTTCATAGTTCAAGACCCACATTATATCAACATAGCTTAGAAAATATGGGTTATGCATGGGTTCATGGGAAATCCACTTAAATATATGCAATTACTTCAATTCATGCATAAAATTTCATAAAGCAATCAAATAAATAAACATTGAAAGGAACCCATGACAATTGAAGAAAATTCTAACTTGATTTGGGAATCTAACTTTACAAAATTGGAGAATTTGGGAACTCCGGGGAGGAAAGGGGTCCATGGACGAAACATATCATACCTTGATGCAGAAAGCTTGAAAGCAATGGTGGATTTGGAGACTTGATATTGAAACCCTAGCTTTCTTCTTCAATTTCTAGAGAGAGAAATATTTGATAGTAGGAGCTTGATCTTCTTTTGGAAATTTAGGAGAATGAATTTTAGTTTGGGTGATTTGGGGGTTTAGAATCATTATATAGGGCTTTGGGTAGAAGGAAAAATGACATAGTATTGACTTAAAACAATCAGGGGAAAAGACCCAAAAATCCCTGACTGGAAACTGCCGAATTGGCATCATGGAGGCCAAAACGAGTCGTCATCATCACCACGGCCTGTCAAACGGGTCATGAAGAAATTCTGTCTGACAGTGCTTCACTATTTTGGGCATAAATTTTTACTCTGAGCTTGGAATTAGGCAAACTCGGTGGCGTTGGAAAGAGGACTCTGAGATGTTTAATTTGATAGGTCACGGGCCACCTATTTCGTTTTGTACTAAAAGATATGATCGTTTGAATTTGACCCTAAACTCTAAATCTAATGAAACCTCTACACAAAAGTCTTCACGGTCCGTGTGGGGTATCACGGGCCATTGTGATGCCCATGGCCCTTGACCAGTAGCTAGGGGAGAACCCCTACTTACTTGACACACTTGAAGACCACTTTGACGGCCCATCAACCTCACCACGGGCCATCTAGGCGTTCTTCAAAGTGAAGCCTGCATGGGGCAGGTTCTGGAAACCTACAACGAGCCCCTTAACGGACTGTGGTCCTCTTAACGGCCCGTCTGGGGATCCATGGTCCACTTCTTGGGCTTGTAAGTTTCCAACTTGACCCATTTCTAGCCTTCTTGAATCTGAGGTGTTACATTATCTCCCCCTTGGGAAGATTCATCCTCGAATGGAACTCAAACTAGCACAAAGAAAGTAGGAGAGAAACTAACAACCCAATCATCAATGCAACTTCATCAAAATTCACATAACCAAGGAGGAACCTCGACTCCAAGTTAAAACATGTTCAAAACATCATAAGGAAGATAGGAACTAGACCTAGCAGCCTATCATGAATGCAATCACATAAATGCACATACCCGAGGAGAAATTTTCAACTCCAAGCTAAAGCATGCTTTTTTAAAACATATTTTCATAAAACAAACATGCAAGATCATACTCAAATGCACATAAACATGAAGCAATCAATCAATAAAACTAAATCATATTTTTGAAAATCAAAATTTTCCATGATCATGCATGCATGAGAAACATGAGGATGACTAAGACACCCGAATCCTAAAGAGTGAATCATGAGGATCTAAGACCTCAAGATAGACTCGAAGATAAAGGAAAGAGATAGGGATACTAAGAAATCACATCGCCTCCAAACTTTCACTCACCAAACCATAACAAGGAACTCTTCCAAAACCAACATAGTTCTACTCATATACCAACCATGAAGCACATTATCTCCCCCTTGGGAGTAAACCCCTCTAGTCTTTTCAAATCTATCTCCCTCAATCCCAAACATAACACCAACATCTTAACAACCACTAAACCATTGATAAAAGTAAACACTTAAGAAGTTTCCACAAGGATTTTCAAGGACTACTCCAAACACCATCTCCCTACATGGAGTCTTACCATATCCAATGAAACACTCAACATCAAGCAATACATAACCACAAGCTAAAAGACCATAACTTACCAAATACCACATCAAAGGAACCCTCATGATCTTGTCGAGTTTGAAGAGCATAGAACCTATCTTGTTTCAAACCATCACTAGTATCGGAGGAAGGGTAGGGTTGTGCCCGTCGACTATTATCTCCCTCAATTCTAACAACCGAAGTACAATATCTTATCTTGTGGTCCATCTTACCACAACCAAAGCAAGCATTGGAACCCGCTAAACACTTGCCTTTGTGCTCCCTTCCACACTAATCACAAGTAGGCAATGAAGACCCACTACCATTTCTTTCTTGTGGCTTAGGGTTAGACACATTGTTGAACTTAGGAGGAGCATTGGAGGAGCCTTGACCGAAACCACTAGATTGAACTTGCCTACCTTTCCTTCCCTTAGCAGTAAGAGCTGAGCAATCTCTCATCTTGTGCCCACTCTTTCCACAACCAAAACATGCATTTAAACCGGGTAGACACTATCCCTTATGTCTTTTCCCACACTTCCTACATTTGGGGCCTAATTTTCTCACTAAAACCCTTATCTTGAGAACGATTTCCTCCATCGGACCGTGAATGTGAAGACTCACCATCATCCCTTCTTGCCCTATTTGAATCCCTAGTTTTCTCCTTAAGATTTTCCTCTTCTATTTGTTCTGAATTAACCATCAAATGAGAGACATCCATCTCCTTAACAAGCATGGCCGTTAGGCATTCTTTGACCACTAAGTCGGAAGCACCCAACACAAACTTACTCATCCTTGCCCTTGGATCGGCAACCATAGTTGGAGCATATCTAGACAATTGTGTGAATTTCAAAGCATACTCCTTCACACTAATATTTCCTTGGCGAAGGTTAATGAACTCAAGTACTTTTGCCTCTCTCATCTAAATGGGAAAGAACTTATCAAGAAAATCAACCTTAAATTTCTCTCAATCAAGAGGACCCTCATCTACCGCCCTCTCTTCTTTCCATTGGTTGAACCAAACTTGAGCAACATCCTTAAGTTGATAAGCGGCCAATTTTGTATTTTCCACCGACGTAACTTCCATGATCATCAACACCTTATACACCTCACTAATGAACTCTTGAGGATCTTCCTCAACATTAGACCCATAAAATTACGGAGGATTCATCCTAATAAAGTCTCTCACTCTAGTTTTCGTCGTACCCACATTTGGGTTCACGGGAGCTACAACCTCTCTATTTGCTTGAGCCATCATAGCTTGGGCCAATGCATGAAATGCGGCTCAAAACTCATCATTAGTGACTTGCTCAACCAAAGGGTTGACCGAAACTTGGGGAACCTCTTGTCTCACATTCTCACAAACATTTTTATTCCTTCTCACGGGATTCCTTCATGGATGCATATTCTGAAAAGCATAAATAGGGGTTAGAGAGAAAGACACCTAGAGTTGCACTCTATCGCACGACTATAGAGTAATGAAAGAAGTGGAACTTCCTAAACATCTTATAGCCTGTAATTCATAAATGTGGCGCGCTTCACACTCATGAACAAGACTCTACTCGACGTGGCTTATGAGACATCCTAGGACCTTTCTAAACCTTGTGCTCAGAATACCAAGTTTGTCACGACCCAAGGGTACCCCTAGACGTGACTTGTCGTACAAGACCCCAAAAGTCCACATACAAGCCACTTAGCATACATCATACAAGATAATAGAGTTTAAAAGATTTAAAAGACAGTTTCAACATATAAAAGTATTATAGAGAACAGTTGAAATCTAAATGTCTCAAGCCATCTAGTACAAAAGAGAACTCGAGCGTAGCCCGTACATCAAGTTCAAAAATAAAATGAAAATACATAATGAAATAAAGGCTTGGTCCTCGAAACATGAGGACTCACCAATCTTCAATCTTCAACTACTAAGAGATCCTAGCCACGGAGGTGCGAATCAGAACCGTCAGACCCTACATTTTAGGATAAGAAATATAGGCATGAGTATGCGTTAGTACAAAAATGCACTAAGTATGATAGCCATACATAAAAGTATGAAATCATGCTAAAAAGGATATGTTTGTGATATGCACATACCAAGTTAAAACATAAGATAAGAGGGTTAGAAAACATAAAACGTAAGCATGATTAATGCAAGTAAAACCGTCATTGAACACATGTGAGATACTTCTTGAAGTAACCTTAGTTCATTATTATTATGTGAATTAGCCTTAACCGACATAAAGACCATATCAGCTATAACATGATCCCCCGATGTTTCCCACACCGAAAAGGGTTGTCCTACTTTCAAAAGTAGAACCATGAATCTGAGCTAAAGTGGATTCACTAGCTAATGTCTATCTAGATCATCATCCTATGGGGGCACATAGGTAAGGGATAAATAGATTGCTTCTAGAAAACCCGACCTCAACACAGAAATAGCTTTCATCTCAATATCATCTCTGTACTAAGCATAAATACCACGGACTAGTTATTAATCTTGAATTGTCTCATGATCTATGGAAAGGCAAAATTAAGTCACCAATCCAAGCTAAATTCATATTATCATCCATGGAAAGGTGCAATTAAGCAACCAATCCAAGCTAGAGACATCATAAGATAGCTCTTTAGGCCATGCGTGAGAAAACATTTCACCGTCCATGATCTTTTCATAATATCTTTTATGGCCCACATTCATTCACTTCATTCTACAGATGCCCTACTAATACTAATGGAAATAGTTTTGAAATTGTGGCCTATAATCGTTGATGGCATAACCGGGTACAATATTAATCATGACCTAATTTAGGAAAATAGCCCGAAAAGCATTGAGGGAAAATCTAGATGTCATTCATGTCATGTGGCCAAGCTTCATAGAACATATAGACAATCTCATCTATAAGCTTTCTTAAGTCATAAACATACTTTCATGAACATGCATTCTTTTCCACAATTCATAAGCTTCATCATGTCTTCAAAGTCAATGCATCTTCAAATTCATTTACATCTATTTCATAAAGAGAAGACATGCATATTTTTATAAATTCATCTTTCATAGTTCAAGACCCACATTATATCAACATAGCTTAGAAAACATGGGTTATGTATGGGTTCATGGGAAATCAACTTAATAATATGTAATTACTTCAATTCATGCATAAAAGTTCATAAATCAATCAAATAAATCAACATTGAAAGAAACCCATGAAAATTGAAGAAAACCCTAACTTGATTGAAGAATCTAACTTTATAAAATTGGAGACTTTGGGAACTCCATGGAGGAAAGGGATCCATGTATGAAAACTATCATACCTTGATGCCAAAAGCTTAAAAGCAATGGAGGATTTGGAGGCTTGATCTTGAAACCCTAGCTTTCTTCTTCAATTTCTAGAGAGAGAAATATTTGATAAGAGGAACTTGATATTCTTTTGGAAATTTAGGAGAATCAATTTTAGTTTGGGTGATTTTGGGATTTAGAATCATTATATAGGGCTTTGGGTAGAAGGAAAAACGACATAGTATTGAGTTAAAACAATTGGGGGAAAAGAACCAAAAGTCCCTGACTGGAAATTGCTGAATTGGCATCATGGAGGCCAAAACGGATCGCCAACGTCACCACGGCCCGTCAAATAGGTCGTGAAGAAATTCTTCCTTATAGTGCTTCACTATTTCGGGCATAGTCTTTTACTCTGAGCTTGAAATTAGACAAACTCGGTGGCATTTGAAAGAGGACTCAGAGACCTTTTGATTTGATAGTTCATGAGCCACCTAATTCATTTTTTGCTAAAAGATATGACTGTTTGAAGTTGACCCTAAACTCTATGTCTAATGAAACCTCTTCACGGAAGTCTTCACGGTCCATGTGGGGCTTCACGGGCCATTGTGATGCCCGTGGCCCTTGACCAGTAGCTAGGGGAGAACATCTACTTACTTGACACACTTGACGACTTTGATTGCCCGTCAACCTCACCATGGGCCGTCTAGGCGTCCGTCAAAGTGAAGCTTGCATGGGGAAGGTTTTGGAAACCTACAACGAGCCCCTTAACAGACCGCAGTCCCTTTCACGACCTGTCTGGGGCTCCGTGAAGGGTTCCATGGTCCACTTCTTCGGCTTGTGAGTTTCCCACTTGACCCATTTCTAGCCTTTCTCGAATCCGAGGTGTTACAATATGTGATTTTATGTGGGTTCAAATTTAATTTTAACTTTTTACATGTTATAAGAGTGATAGAGCATTACTTATTGAAATAATTTGTTTAAAGCTACTCAAATATTCAAGATAGTAAATGAAAATGGTTCAATAATAAAATTTTAACTCATTTATCTATTAAATTAATAAAACTTGATGAAAAAATGAATTTATTTTTATAAATTTTATTTTTAGTATCAAACTTAGCTAGAAAAAAATATTAAGAAAATTATGCGGAGCGAATTCATGTGGGGCGGGTATGTGCGAGGCGGGTTGAAAATGAAAAAAGTAGTTGTGTGGAGCGGGGCGGGGCGGATTAAAAACTTTCTGGGTTAAGCTCAGTCCGCCCCGCACCGCCTCATTGACAACCCTACCTATGTGGGACCCATGGCATCATCTCGTAAAATTGTGAATATCTCTCTATTATAAAGTCATATGGATAAATGATATGATGAATTGAAAACTACACTAGTAGACCTTCAATTTTACACGTTGTGGACCTCTAACTCCATATAGATTGGGAAAAAAAGCTTCGAGACATTAGACCCAAATTTGTAAAAATTTATTAAAATAACTTGCGATAAATTTTGCAAAACTTTAATTTTACAATTTACTTGACTTCAAATCTTAACGTGTAATCATTGTAATTTGAACACCTCATGAGTCATGACATATCCTTCTTACGGTAATAAGCACTCTTGGCCATATCTCGAAAGTGCAATTTTATCGCTTCAAGGTAGTACACTTAATAAGCTTATTTAACTTAAGAGAAAAGGCATAAAGTGACACATGAACTTGTCCTGAATTTTCAAAAAGACACCTAACTATGCAGGTGTCTTATTACCCCACTAAACAATCTTGAACTGATATTATTCCATCATTTTTTGTCCACCTGACATGGAGAGTGTGTGCACTCTCTCAAAGAGAGTGAGCAACCTAAAATAACAAATATAATTTTATTTTTACAAGTATTTTATTATAAAATATATTTTCTTATTTTTCCTATTATTTTAGCTTTTTTTCCTTTTTATTCTTTCTCTTTCTTTCTTCTTTCTTCTTCATTGTCATCTTTATTGAAGCTTCTCACTTTCAATGTCACCATTTTTACCACAACTTCACCTTTCATTTTCTACTACTATTAGTTTTACTCTCTTTAATTTTAAAACTTTATCTAAATATTTTCTTACATTTCAAACAATTTGATAAACTCATTAGATTTCAAGATGATTAGGAAGTATCATATAGTTTTTTTATCCGATTTCAATTAAATTCTTTCATTTTTTGGGAAATTCATTGATTCTTTTAAAATTATCATTTCTAATTTTGAAGTCATATGAAAAGGAGTAATTGATGATACCTTCAAAATTTTAAATTTTATTAGAAAAATAATTAGTTTTGTTATCAATAATTCAATAAAATCTAGAAAATAGTATGAATTCTTTTTTTATAAAAAAAATTACTGAAATAAAGGATTTGACCGGAGAAGAAGAAGAAAAAGAAAAGAAAAAGATGAGAGAGGGGTTCAACTTGGCGTGGGGGTGGGGTGAGGGTGAGAGGTGAAGAAAAAGAAAGAAAATGGATGGATGAATCACTTGAAAGTGTGGGGTGGAAGATGAAGTGAAATTGAAGATGAAGTGAAATTGAAGATAAAATCAAAATTAAAATAAGTCAAAAAGTAAGAGAGAGAAATAAAGAAAAAAGAGATAAAAGAAAAAACTTAAAATGAAAAAAAAATTACATTTTTAATTAAATTAATATATATCATGTAATGATTGATGTGTGAACACACTTGTTTCTTAAAATTTGGGGCTGATCGAAAAATAAAATAATAATATATGTTCAAAATTGTTTAGTGGCGGAAATAGAACGATTGCAAAGTTAAGATATCTTTTAAAAAATGCAGGATAACTTCAGTGGTGACTTTACGGCTTTTCTCTTAATTTAACCATACATTACTTGCTTAACAGTACAGTAACAAATTAAGTTGATCCACATTAAGCATTGAATTTTGTGGTGGTAATTGATTTTTGGTAATAAGAGTGACAGTATATATATGAGTGCATCATATTGAGAGTGAATATATGACTAATAGTGCAAGGTACAATTTGTATATAGGTCTTCCCTTATGCTTCTCAACAACCAATAAATATTTTTAAATTTTAATGCAGATAGGTTTGGATTTTTTTTAATTTTTTATTTTTGACAAATGATTTTATTGTTTTTTCAATTCAAAATTTCAACCAAACATACGGTAAAAAATTGAAATTGTGTTTTCGAAATCAAAAAATTAGATAAGTATTGAGTTGATTTGGATCAAACTCTTTATAAGATGCTTCTGATGACAGGAAGTATATTTTTTAAAAATATAAATGTGCATTAGTTGGAGATTTAATTTTGAATCAAATTTAAGGCAGGTACTAACCAAAGCCTCAGATTAGAGATACTACAAAAGCTAGGGTATGTGGAAGGAAGGCTTCCTTTCAAGTACTTGGGAGAAGCTGACTGTTGCACAATGTCTATCATTAGTAGAAAAGTTTACTGCTAAAACTCAATGTTGGTCAGCGAAATTATTATCATACTCTGGGAGGCTACAACTTATAAAATCAGTCCTATTTGGAATGCAAAGCTATTGGGCACAAATTTTTGTTCTGCAAAAAAAAAGTGGATAAAATGTTAGAGGCAGTGTGTCGAACATATCTCTGGAGAGGTCAAGGTGAGATCTCAAAGAAGTCACTAGTAGCATGGGACAGAATTTGTCAACCATGATCAACAGGAGTCTTAAATGTCATTGATCTCAAGCTATGGAATAAAGCTGCTATTTTGAAACACCGGTGGGCCATTGCTATGAAGAGAGACATTTTGTGGATTAGATGGGTGCACTATAATTATATCAAGAAGAAAAAACATAGAGTTGATGATCAGTCCCAAGAATGCATGCAGCCTGGGTTGTGAAGAAGATTATTGACAGTCGTCTTATGACACATCAATTCTTCCAAGGTTCTATTGTAAGAATGGTGCAGGGTGACAAGTTCAAGATTCAGAAAGCTTATGTAGTTACGCAGTCCCAGATGCCTAAAGTTTCATGAAAAAGCCTCACTCTCCATAAAGCCATACATCTAAGATTCAAATTCACTTTGTGGCTTGCAGTACAACAAAGAGTGGATAGGCTTCAAAAGATTGGAATTCAAGTACCAATGAGTTGCATTTTTTGTGATCAAGAAGTGGAGTCGTTTGAACATTTTTTTCTTCATGTGTAATTACAGTAAGCAGATCTGGACAAGAATCCTGAAGTGGCTGGGAATCCGCAGAAGCATTAGTCCATGGCAACAAGAACTAGAATGGGTGAGGCTGATAGCAAAGAAGAAAGTGAAGCAATATGGTGTACCTTTGCAATGGTTATCTACGTACGTTTAGAGACATAGGAATACTTAGAGATTCAAGAAGGGACACGTAGAAGTCAAACGAACCTGGAAAGACATTGCTATGCATTTTGCACATTCAGGGAAGGAACAATGCATCTAGCCAGACTATGTTGAACTTGCTGAATTATTTCCCTTAGACTGATGTTTTTTCTGTCTATTCTAGGCTCTAACTAGTTAGAATAGACTACTCGTACGTATATGAGGTGGTAGATGGTCAGCTTCTCCCCAGCTGTGTAATGAGACACTTTTTGATTAATAAAAGAGTAATTTGTTAATTATATCAAATTTTTAACTACAGGATTAAAACTTACTTCCTTCAACCCATTTTATATGTGATATTTTTACTTTGCACTTACATTAAGAAATGATGTTACCCTTATTTTGAAACTCAAGTTTTCAATCAATGAATATGAATTAATTTATTTAATCAATGAACATGAATCATTTACTTAGCTTTTCTAAGTTAGCCAAATGTATATTTTCAAGGCTAATACATCACAAGGATAAACAAGGAACAATATGGTAATTTAAAATTATGGATCAACTATTTATAAAAAGGGACGTAGGGAGTAATTTTTTGTTTTAAAATTGAAAAGGTTGGATGTGGATTTTTAAAACTTCATCATAATATTGGTGCATGTGTGTGTAGGGTTAGTAACTTAGTATGTGCAGGGAAATTAGGAAGCATTGATCAAAATAAGCTATTTTAAAAATCAATTCATCAAATTAATATGCTTTTTATTTTTTTTACAAAAGTAATATAAACGTACTTCATGGTAACGTTTTAGGTTATTTTTATTTTGAAAAATTCAACGGACAAAAACTGACGGAGCTGACGACGTTAAATGAATAAACGTTACTCACAATAACGTTTATTGAGAATCCAATCACGTCAACCCTGCAAATGCAGAATCAAATCCTGCAAATTTAAAATGTTACTCATAGTAACGTTTTACACCTAAAATGTTACTGTGAGTAACGCTTTAGGTGTAAAATGTTACTCATCTATGAGTAACGTTTACTAAGAATCCAATCACGGGTCTTCGACTCCTGCAAATTTAGCTATAAAACGTTATTCATATTAACGTTTTACCTCAAAAATGTGACTATCCGTTACAACACTCTGTTAAAGTCATATTCCTCCATTTTTTAAAGTGACCACATGTGATTATAAAATAAATGTTGTTGTAAGGAATGTTTTGCATATTCCAACAATATTCAACAAAATTTTTACTTGTGTTGCCCATTGTTAAAATAATATTCACAAAACTTCATCAGATATGAATTAAATAAGTCAAGTTTATCATATTATGTTAAGTTCTTACTATAGCTTTAAAATTATTTTTCTAATTTATTAATATTATTTAAAAAAATCTCTTAATAATATGATAAACTTGACGTATTTATAGCTAAATTTGCAGGAGTCGAAGACCCGTGATTGGATTCTTAGTAAACGTTACTCATGGTAACGTTTTACACCTAAAATGTTATTGTGAGTAACGTTTTACACCTAAAATGTTACTGTGAGTAACGTTTTAGGTTTGCAGGATTTGATTCTGCATTTGCAGGGTTGACGTGATTGGATTCTCAATAAACGTTATTGTGAGAAACGTTTTACACCTAAAACGTTACTCACAGTAACGTTTTTTCATTTAACGTCGTCAGCTACGTCAGTTTTTGTCCGTTGAATTTTTAAAATAAAAATAATCTAAAACGTTACCATGAAGTACGTTTATACTACTTTTGTAAAAAAATTAAAAAGCGTATTAGTTTGGTGAATTGGTTTTTAAAATAGCTTATTTTGGTCAAAACTTCATGAAATGGGTATCAATACTAAAATAACTAAAAAGATGGATGAGAAAATAACAAATGTACAGTAGTATTTTCTTTTCACTTGTTCTTGCATTTTTTTGTGTGGTAATTTTTTTCGTACTTGTTCTGACAATTTTTTTGTTATATATATATATATATACTTGTAACCAAGAATATTGTATGGACAAACTAGTTTACAAGAAATATTGCATGTATATACTTGACACCTAGAATTTTTTGATTGATATAAGTCTGTAAATTATTTTGTGTTCAAATAACAATTGTTGTTTTATTGAAAGTTTACTAACTACTAGCTAAAGTTTAAAATTTATCGTTAGCTTTTTAAAACAAATAGTTTAAACACTAAAATGCACCTCTTAGTTGGTATGTCTTTGTCTTATTTTTAACATATATCTTCATAAAATTTTAATGACTTTTGTTCGGGTATGTTAGCATATATTGAGCATTTTAATATTATAAATACGGAGAAGGGCCTAAAATACCCTTGAACTATTAGAATTGGTACAAAAATACCCTCTGTTAACCTATTGGCTCTATAATACCCTTGGTGTCAATCTTTATGGCCCTATAATTAGGGGTGTGCAAAAACCGAACCGACCAATAAACCGAACCGAAAAAAGTGTTATTGGGTTATGTTTATTGGGTTATTGGGTTATTGGGTTTTTAATGGGTTTATAAAAAAAAATTATTGGGTTATTGGTTCGGTTTCGGTTTTTAATATTGGGTTATTGGGTAAACCGATAACCCAATAAGACAATAATAATTTACTACTTTACCCTTCCTAAATATTAAATATTAAATATATAACTAGACACTACAACAATATCAAATTATTAGTACTCTACCCACTTCACACTATGCCCCTTTACTAGTCTTTATTGTTTACTCAAAACATAAATACTAAAGTAAGGGTTCACAATTGTAGCTATTTGATTTTAGTTTTAGTCTTGTGAACTTTTTTATTTTAGTTTGTAATTGTAGGTTGTAGCTTTTGCAAGTTTGTAAAGGTCTGTAGTTTGATTAACATAAGAAATTTCATACTATTTTTTGCGATGATATGTAATTATAGCCTTCGTACTATATTTTCTCTTATTGATGCAATATATCATTATCTTTTTTGTTTCACTATATCAAAGTATTTAGAGAAGTGAGAAGTTATAAAATATTTTAAAGACATTTTCTTATTGGGTAAACCGAAAA
>JAJOOO010004572.1:0-24211 GCA_029582685.1 Solanum piurae | reverse complement strand
TTAATGCCTAAAATACGTCGTTTTACTTGATATAAGCCTAATAACTTAGTTAGACGTACCCAATATCCTCATTCTCCAAAAATCATCCAAACTTGGAGTAAAAAGAAGAGAAAAAATCGACCAAACCTCCCAAGAACAAGCAACAATGTTCTTCAAGGTTCAGCCCTGAATCCAAAGGATTTCTCCGTGAATTTCGTCACCATGTATGTGGGATTTTACTAGTGGATTCCTTTCATCTACTAGGTCCCTAGAATTCAGTCAGATTCTTGATTCTCCATATCTTTTTAGACCTAGGGTTTCTAAAACCTTGGAAAATTGTTGTGATTTGGCTGTTATAGTACTCTTAATCGAAATATCATGTTTTCTTGGAAACGTTGCTTAATTTCTTGCATGAAATTTAGAACCCTAGTTTGTATGAATTATTTTAGTTCATGAATTATTCTTTCTAGGTCAGTTAAACATATAACCATGCTTCAATTTTCAAATGTTACATTGTCAGTACCTAAATGTTGCATTCTCAGATTTGCATGTCAGAATATTGAGATATCCAGTATTTCAGTTATGTTATGTGAGATACATATTCAGTTGGGAGTAGGTTTAGCACCGAGTTGGACTAGGGATTAGCATACCCTCATAGTCCCAAAACTACGTGCCCCCATAGGTTTATAAGTCCCATCCGTTGGGCATCATATTTAGTGATCACGCCAGTCAGGCCTTTATACCCTTGGCAAGGTATATTGGGTCCTCTCGATGGGGTGTATACATCGAACTCCACAATTAGCTCATGTGGTTTTATGTCGGTTAATAGTAGCTCCCACATTCAAACTCTTAGTGCATTTGACAAGGTTTCAACTTTTATATCAATTTACAGTTCAACATGCTTTCTTCATGATTAGCACTTGGTCATTGCATTCAGTTCAGTTCATTTCAGTTATACTCCAGTACATAACTATATCTTGTTCCAAATTATACCATTGCTTAGTTATACTTTGTTCAGTTCATATATATTTGTTTAGATTAATATTTATATCATGCATGCTCAGTACATTCCAAGTACTGATGTAGGTTCATTGTACTTAGCATCTAGATCACTCATAGATCGTTCTCAGTCTGTATTCAGCAGCTTTAGTGGTGAGTGCTCATATTTCGAGGACAACAAGCATGTTTTTCATTTCAGTCTGTACTTTCGGTCTTCAATTTTGGTAGAGTTAGCTGGGGAATGTCCCAGAAACTCTAATCAGTTAGAGGATTTTTAGATGTAGTAATGTATCAGTTTAACTTGTTAAGTTTATCTTTCAGCCGTATTGAACTCTTAGTAAGTTTTGATAAATTCAGATTAGTTGGGTATTCCCCACTTTCAGTCATCTACTAATTTAGCTTCCGAATAGTATATGCTTTACTCAGATATGTTATAGTATGCTTATTATATGCCAGACACAGGGTTAGGTTGGGGTCACTCGTGATCCTAGGTTCCGTGTTTCGTCAAGGGGTTAGCCTCGGCGCGTGACACTTAATATATTCGTCTCCACTTATATAATTCTTAGTTTGCATAAACATGTGGTTTTAGATGATAATTTGAAAGTTTAAATTATCTAAAAATAATTTTTTGAAAAAAAAATGTAAAACTTGACTTATAGATTTATATTTTGTAAAAGAAAAAACTCATCTTTTTAAATTTTATAAAAATGATTCTTGCTCGGCATGAAGAGATTATTTGTACCATCTAAAGAATTATATTAAAGAATAGTTAGTACTATTGTTGTTGACTAGAGTATCTTTATAAAATTATGCGTATATAGAAATTTGTTAACAAAAATAAATTACCAATTTTCAAAAAAAATAATTGTAAACACAAAAAATTATTTATAAAAGAAACATGCGGATATGTGATTTATTAATGCTATGGTTTTTTTAGTTCAATACTGGAGCTACCGGCTCCTTTTTATTCCATGTCATAAGTTTGTACAAAATAGGCAATAAAGCCCAGAAAATGAAACAAACAACAAGACTAGAATGGCTTAATCCACTAAAAGATCCCGCCTGCCTTTATAAGCAACACCCTAAAAAATAGGGTTACCAAATTGATCTCCTTCATATTTTGGTCTGTGTCTCCTCTTGGAGTTCTTTCCAATTCTACCTTTCTCTTCCTTTTGCTATGGATCATCAACACTTCATCTTGAATGTCTAGATAACTATCTTTCTCGGCTCGCAGAGGTTGTCTCCTTTTACATATTGATGTTCTTTCGTTCTAGCTTTGAACTCTAACTTACTGTTTCTATTTTTAGAGATATTATCATGTGGATGTGGTGAATACCATGGTGGTTCTTATAGAGGTGTCTTGTTTGTTGATTGAACTCGCAACTCTTTGTAAGTGGTGCTTCTCCTTCTCCGATTTTCCTGTTCTGTTGTCACACCTCTAATTGCCTCTTCTTCAGCTAAAGTGGCAGTGGAGATACCAAGATATTCATGTTCTTTTTTCCTCGTAGAGTTCTTTCTCAACACTGATCTATGAATCTCAATCTGACTTTTGGGCCCTCATTTTTTGCTAGAGAAACTTTTTGTAAGCTAACATAGTTATAGTTTGGACTAGGTAGCTTAGTGCTCACAACTATGCATGCCTAGTAATGGCAAAAAGACTTTATGCATATATCATAGTTGTGAGATTTGTCAATGGTCGTTCCTTTGTAATTATGCTTGCTTATATTGTTGTTACAGACTTCTAATCTTTCTTGTTTTAATCCGTAGTGTTGATATCTCTGATTTGTCTGTGTTTAAAATCTTTTTGAACTCTACTGTAACTGTTAAAAATTGTTCCATTATGTTATCTCATGTTTTTCATATGTCTTATTTGCCAACTTGTTTGCAAATTGATTTGTTTCCCCGAAAACATGTTTAATTTTTGCATGTAATTCTTCTAGTAGTTTCTGAATTTCCTCCATCTCTTATGTGTGTTGTCATTGTACTCTCCATTCTTTCCTAATCTTTTTTTAAGCTTTGTGAAGCTGTTTCTATAATCACATTAGTCATATTAACTTTTTTGTTTCTATAATCCTAGTTTCAACCTCCATGATATCTCCTGCTCCTATTCTTTGTGCCTCTAGATATACTTAATTCCCCTGATCATTCCTCATACAAAAGTTGTATGCACTTTCCTCTGGATTGCCTCTACTTGCCCCATCAGTGTTGCCATCTATCCAACCCGATTACAGTCTCTTCCATGCTATAGTATGATAATGCAACTTTGGTTTGTATCTCTTTAGCACCGCTAGAAAATTATCCCAGTTTTGCGGAAATCTAATCCATGGGTATACAGTCTTGACCAGTTTGATGATAGTGTCTTGACATTGTTGTTATAATGTCTCATATGATATATCTTTTTCGTGTCTTCTAGCATTTCTTCTTTTCCATAATTCCCAATTCAGTATGGATGAGATAGCCTGGTAGACAACTTCAATTTCAGCTTGTCGAAGCCTCCAACCACTTTGTGATTATATGTTGTAGTTAACCCTCTATTTTGATACCTACTGTTATGCCCCAAGTCCCATTGAGACGGACAGGCACACGATGCCCTAAAGGCTTGAGAGAACCAACTTATGACTTGTTCTTATTGTACATACAACTATGATAACTATAAATCTTTGATAAGTATAGGTCAAGTACCTTGATAAAAGACCAACATAGATAGGCCCATAATAAATGTACATGCTAGGCCGTTGAAGCCTTAATTACTAGAAACAAGACATAACCACACTTTACTTTGACATTTAGTCCTCAAAGCCTCTAAAATATAGACAGTTAGCTTATAACAGGACATGACCCCATCATACCCCTTAACTAATATATAATTTCAAATATATACTAGATACTCAGAAAAGCCCTGGAGCTCACCAAAGGTCGTTGAGTATCCTATGCTTATATTGAAAGATTTTATTAGCTTGAGTACATGTACCTGTGGAATGAAAATAGCATTCCCCAAGAGGGACGTCAGTACAAAACAATGTACTCAATATGTAAGGTATAAAGTAACCATATGTAAAAAAAGAGATCAAGTGAAATTAGGTACAAATGCACAAATATTATGTATAGATAAGGATAAGAGACCACATTTGATTATACTTGTGGAATCACATACCTTACATTCACCTCTGCTTATACTTGAGGAATCATGTACATTACATTCACCTTTGCTTATACTTATGGAATCAAGTACATTATATTCTTTGGTTATACTTGGGGAATCATGTACATTACATTCTTGGCTTTAGTTTACTCATATTTTCTTTATAGAATTTGTAGCATGTGACACAATGACCAGCTAATCAGTGGTAGGAGAGGATGACCCATGCTAGGCATTTTAACCCCTGGGATGCAGTCCTCATAAACATACAAATTGGAATTGACCCATGCTAATATTTTAGCCCCTGGGTTGTAACACCTCAAAATATAGTAGGCTAAGCTAGAGCTAAGTGGGAAGTCAAGAACTAGAGATGAAGGTCCACACGACTCGTGAAGGGCACCACGACTCGTGGTGGTGCCCATGGACCTAGGCAGTGAGTGACCAAAGGATGATCACCTCCCACGAGAGCCAAGATGTCTTGTGGTGGTCACTACGGATTGTGGTGCCACTCGTGGTGGTGAGACAATGGCTACCCCTAGGCTGCCCAAAACAGGACCCTCCCCACGAGCCACTAGACGACTCGTAAAGGCTTTGACGGGATGTGGGAGGGTTCATGAAGATGAGATAGACTCTTAGGGGTCAAGGAGTGGCTGCCAAGCTATTGGTCCAATACCACGATGAGGACCACAGCTCATGGTAGGTACTATGGCTCATGGAGCCCCTCGTGGAGATGGACAGTGCCCTGCTTAGTTGAGGGGTAAATATGTCTTTCCAGTTTGAATTATATTAAAGCTAGATCATTTTAACCAAGTCTAAAACACCTATATAAGTTATTGTAACCCTTAAACTCACCCATTCAAGTCATTATTTCCAAAACCCAAAAGAAATCCCAAGTTCTTCTCTCAAATATTTCTCTCTCTAGAACTTGAAGAAGAAGAAAGAGTTCAAGCTAGGATAAAGGGCAAGTCTCCAATCCTCAAGAATTTGTGGGCTTTGTTATCAAGGTATGATGACTTTTCATCCATGGATCCCCTTAAAATTCCAAATTGAGAAGTAGAAATTCTAAATTGAGTTAGGGTTTCTTCTAATGTTATGGGTATTGATGAATATTGATCTAAATGAGTGGATTATGATGGTTTATTCTTGAATTGAGTAGATTCAATGATTTTAGTATTAATTTACATGTACCCATGCCTAACCCATGATTCTAAAATGAATTTGATGTAGATGGGTTCTACTCCATTAAAGGGGAAATTGAGGATTTAGATGTATTCATATAGGATTGATATGGTACATTATAGATTGCTTTAGAGTGAATCATATAGACATGAATTACTTGAGAGTGAAGCATATATACATGAATTATGCTTATTAGGGCTTTTAGAGTAAAGCTTATATGATGAATGTTGATTATTAGATAGAATTGTTGTGGAAGGATTTACCCATATGATTTACCCTATCAATGAATAAATGTATGAATGTGAAAGGTTTTCTCACATAGAATGATTCTAGGTTGAAAGGATTGATCACCTAAAATAAATGAAAGAGTTTATGAACTATGATAGATAAGACTTAGCTTGGATTAGCATAATGTGATGCTTTATCCATGATAGCTTGACTTGGTAAGACAAGACCATTTCATGGTAGCTTGGGTTAGTAGAACTCATGGTAGCTTAGGTTAGTAGAACTCATGATATCTTGGATTGAGAAATAGTACCCTTCCAATAGTTAGCTTGAACTAAGCATGATAAGGTGATTTTCATGATAGCTTGACTTGGTAAGGCCATACCATTTCATGGTAGCTTGGATTAAGAAATAGTACCCTTCTTTGGATAGCTGGGACTTGCATGATAAATTGCTTTCCATGATAGCTTGGACTAGCATAATGAGGTGCTTTTCCTTGGTAGCATTGAATTGGTAAATAGTAACCATTCATGGTAGCTTGGATTGGCATGATGAGGTCATGGTAGCTTGGATTAGTAAAGTAGTACTCTTCCATGGATAATGACTTAACTTGGATTGGTAAGATGATATGCCTTCCATGAATCTTAGGAATAACTAAGGATTGACTACTCCCCAATCAACTTAGCATAGTTATGATGAAACAAGGTTACTTCAAGAAAGTATCGAAAGTATGTTTTAAGATGAGATTTATTTGTTATGATGTTTGATTTTGCTTGAATTGTTGCTTGAGTTGCCTTCCTTGATATGTATGACTAGTGGTATATGACCCTATTCTTGATTAAGGATAAATGAGGTTACTTCAAGAAGTGTTCCTCTTATATTATGATGATTTATGTGCATTGATTATGCTTATGACTTATGTTGTTATCTCTTATGATTATGTTGATGTTTATGCAAGCTATCATATTTAGTAGAGGTTTGTACTAACACATAGTCTTGCCTACATTTCTTATCCAAATATTGGGTCTGGCGATATCAACTCTCATCCCCGTGGCTAGGATCATAGTAGAGCAAAATTTGAAGATTGGTGAGTCCTCATAGCATTCGAGAATTTGACTACCATTTCCTTATGTTCTTTCATTTTTTTTATTTGAACTATTGTATGGGTTGTGTCCCAAAGATATTCATGTTTTAGATGGTTTGAGACAAAGTGTATTAGACTTCTGCTTAATTTTATAAAGACTTTGATTATGTTGAAAATGTTTTAAATTTCCGCTAAATTCTATTATCTTATGTTATGAAAGCTAAGTGGCTTGTATGAGGCCTCTCGGGGACTTGTACGCCATGTCACATCTAGGGGGTACCCTTGGGTCGTGACAAAATTGGTATCAGAGCAAGGTTTAGAATGGTTCTAGGATGTCTCAAAACCATGTCAAGTAGAGTCTTGTTCATAAGTGTGAAACGCACCACATTTATGAATGAGAGGCTATTAGATGCTTAGGAAACTTCACTTCTTCTTCACTCTAAAGTCGTGCGATAGAGTTTAACTCTATATGGTATTTCTTCTAATCCTTACCCCATGGTCTTCAGGAAATGACTAATACAATGGCTCATGCTAGAAGGAATGAGGAAGACAATGTGGATCAAAAAGCTCCTCCCTAAGCCCCTGAAGCTCCAATCGACCCTATGGCCGAGAATGTGATTAATATGGAGTTTAGGTCGGCTTTTAAAGTGTTGGCTTAAGCCATGATGCCCAAGCCAATAGGGAGGTTGTAGTCCCCGTGAACCCAAATCTGGGTACGATGGCTTCTAGAGTAAGGGATTTCACAAGGATGAACCCTTCGGAATTTCATGGGTCAAAGGTTGAGGAAGATCCTTAAGAGTTCATAGATGAGGTCTATAAGGTGTTATCTAGTATGGGAGTGACTCCGATGGATAAGGAGGAATTAGTTGCTTATCAACTTAAGAGGGTTGCTCAGATTTAGTTCAACCAATGGAAAGAAGCAAGATAGGTAGAAGCGGGTCCCATGGAATGGAAAAGGTTCAAAAATGTTTTTCTTGATAGGTTATTCCCTCTTGAGATGAGAGAGGCTATGGTACTTGAGTTTATTAACCTTCGGCAAGGTAATATGAGTGTTAGGGAATATGCTTTAAGGTTCACTCAGTAGTCAAAATATGATCCATCTATAGTACCGACCGTAGGTGGAGAATGAGTAAGTTTGTGTTGGGTGTGTCTGATTTAGTAGTGAGAGAATGTCGTATGGCTATGCTTGTCCATGACATGGATACTTCTCGTCTTATGGTTCATGCTCAACAGATTGAAGAGGAGAAAATTAAAGGGAGATCTAGGGAGAAAAAAAGGTCTAGAACTGATGATGATAATTCCTCTCATGCAAGGTCCGATGGACATGGTCATCCTAGGAATCAACAAAGGTTTTCCGAATAAGGTTCCTCCAATGCTCCTAGGTATAATGAAGATAGGGTGTCTGTAACACCCCGTAGTTAGTAGACCATCTAGGGGTAAGTGTGAGGGCAATAAGAGCCAAGGCAAGGGGCAAGGGCCAAGGCTGTCCCAAGCTTGGGACATACTGCCTCAACTCCACAACCACCACCATGGCCAGTGGTGAGGACCACGAATCATGGTGTAGTTCATAAAGGGAAGGCAATATCTCCCTTAAAGCTGCCTCGAAGTGGCTCACCTTCACGAGCCACTTCACGGCCAGTGGTCAAGACCACGACTCGTGGGAAGGCTCGTGAAGGTGCCTTCAACTTGTGGAGGCCAAGACCTCATGGCCAATCTACTGGACCATGGACCACGAGAAGGACCACGACCAATGGTGTGGACCACGGCTCGTGAGCCCTGTCGTGGTACTTGGCACCATGCTGCTTAAGTGAGGGCAAAATGGGAAATTCCTTTTTAAGTTATTATTAAGTGGGGTCATTTTGTATGGTCTTAGTACACCTATATAAACTATTTTAAACCTTTAACCACCCCAAAATTAAGTCATTAATTCCAAAACCCCAAAAGATCCCAAAGTTTTTCCTCTAAAAAATTCTCTCTCTAGAAAACTCAAGAAGAAGAAGAAGAAGAAAAATAGAGGGTCAATCTAGGTCAAATTCATCCAATCTTCCAAGCTTTTTGAGGGCCTTTTATTCAAGGTATGATAGCTTATTCATCCATGGATTCTTCCATCCATGGAGCCCCCTAGAATTTCCCAATTTGATGAACATTTCCCCAAATCAAGTTAGGGTTTCTTCAATGTTGTGGGTTATGTTGTATGTTAACCCAATCGAGTGGGTATTGATTGTTTATGATTGAATTAATAGTGAATCATGATATTATGATGAAACTACATGTTTTCCATGGCTAACCCTAGTCTAATTGATGAAATTGAAGTAATGTGGGTTTATGCCTTGTGAAGGGAAATTGAGGATTTATAGATGATCTAGGATTGATGATATATATGGTAATTGTTTAAAAATTAAAGCATATAGGCATGAATTGAATTAGAAATAATGTATCAGTGATAGATCATGACTAGTAAGGCTTGAGATTGAACCTTTATGATGATATATGACTAGAATCACTTAAGAATGAAGCATGTGATTATAATGCCTTGGAATCTAGATATGTATGATGACTGTAAGAAGTAAAGCTTTGAGAGTAAGACTTGTAGTCATGAAGTTAGAATTATAGGGCTTTGAGAGTAAAGCTAACATATTGAATTATGCTTGTGATGGCTTTGAGAGTGAAGCCTACATGAGAATGGTAGACTAGTAGATGTCATTACCCATCTCATCTACCTTATGAATGTTTGAATGTATAAAGTGATAGAATCACTTGAAATATGGATTGGTTGTCAAGGACATCCCTCCATGAGTTATGAGATAAGTAAGGCTTAATAACTAGTCTAATGGGTGTATGATTGGCCCTAATGGATATTGACAATGAGAAGGAAGTTCACACATAGTCAGGTCCGGGTCTCCAAGAAGAGATGATGCTCACACCTAGTTGAGTTAGGGCTTCCAAAGTAAAGGGGGAACTCTCATATAGTAGAGTACATGTATTCTCATAGGTCTCATGAGATGGAAGCCTTCACATAGAAAAGTCGGGGTTTCTAGTAACAATCTTCTTATCCAATGAACTAAGACATACTTGAAAGGGTATCTCCAAGTGTTCAAAAGCATAATGAACTTATACATGCTTAATGAAGTATCTCATAGTGTTCAAGATAATAAAGAAGAGGAACTAAGATGGACTTAAAGAAGTACCTCCTAGTGTTCTAATGTCTTAAAAGAGGGATTAGTCCCGAACCAAGAAGTAAGAATATGGGGACCTAAAAGTGATACTTAGTATGGATAGGATTATGGGGTCTTATTCATGCATTGCACAAATATGACTTAAGGTTGCCTAGAAAGTGTTTCTCTTATTTGATGTATGTTTAGATAGGATTGTGCTATAGTTGCCTTCCTTGTTATGGTTGACTAAAGGTGAGAGATTCCATTGTCTATGAGAAGTAAGCTAAGGATGGGATCCTAAGATGATAAGTATGATTATGATGACTTAAAAGTTGTACTTAGTGTGGGTGGGATTATGGGGTCTCATCCATGCATTGCACAAGTATGCTTTGAGGTTACCTGAGGAGTAGTTCTCTGATGGTATGAAGGACTAAGGGTTGACTAATGTTTATATGATTCCAATGTTGGAGACTTGGCTTATGATTATGATATTGTCTCTTAGGCTTATAGTTTATGTTTCTTGAAGTATCTCTTATGATTATGGCATATAGCTTATGTTGACTAACTCTTATGTTATACTCTTATGATGTTATGCTAGCTATCATATTTAGTACTTTTGTACTAACACATATTCTTGCCTACATTCTCATCAAATGTAGGGTCTGGTGATTTTGAGTTCTATTCTTGAGGATATGTTTCTAGAAGAGCAAAGAGTCGAAGACTTGGTGAGTCCTCATAGCATCGAGGATAAAGCCACCATTTTCTTTATGCCTTTCTTTTATGTTTTGAGACTATTGTATGGGCTGTGTTCCAAGAGTTATTCAAAGTTGTATTAGATGGTTTGAGACAAATGTAGTAAGACTTCCGCTTCTTTTATAAAGACTTCGATGGTATGGAAAATGTTTTAAAATTTCTGCACTTTTCTATTATCTTATATTATGATATGCTAAGGGCTTGTATGAGACCCCTTCATGGTCAAGTACACCATGTTACATCTAGGGTGTACCCCTGGGTCGTGATAGTGTCTAACGCTAAACCGCAAGGAATTAGTCATGGATCCCTATTGCCTACTTGTGCTAGGTGTGGAAAGAGGCACAAGGGTAAATGTCTAGCCTTCACAGAGGGTTGCTTCAATTATGGTGAAAGTGGTCTCAAAATAAGGGATTGTCCAATGATTAAGGCTAAGAGAAAAGAGGGTAAGTAAGCTCCTCTTAATGGTTCAGGTGCAAATGCTCCAAAGAAAAATAAGTTATATGCTCTTCAGGCTCGAGGTGAACAAGAGTGTTCTCCAGATGTGGTTACCGGTATGTTGAAAGTTTTCTAACTTGATGTTTATGCTTTAATAGATCCCGGTGCTACCTTATCTTTTGTGACACCAATTATGGCTATGTGACTTGATATGACTTGATATGCTAGACTTTAATGTTATTCTCGGTAAGGATTGGCTGCACTTTTGTTATGTTTCTAATGATTGTAGAACTCGTGTAGTCAAGTTTCAGTTCCCGAATGAGCCTATCCTAGAGTGGAAGGGGGAAATTCTATGCCTAGAGGTCAATTTATTTCTTATATGAAAGCAAGATGGATGAATTTTAAGGGTTGCCCTTACCACCTAGTTAGGGTGAGGGAAATAGACTTTAGTGTTGACCAACTCTAAGAAGCTAGTTACTTTTCTAAGGTTGACCTTAGTTCGGGTTACCACCAATTGAGGGTGAAGGATGATGATTTCTCGATAACGGATTTTATAACCCGATATTGTCATTATGAGTTTTGGTGATGTTGTTTGGTGTGACTAATGCCTCGGCGACATGTAGGAATTTCATGAATATGGTGTTTAGATAATTCCTAGATATGCTCAGTTAGTAGACTCCTCCATGGGTAGTGTTATAATTCACCATGTTTTAGAATCATCTTGTGTGACGGATGTGAAAGCTTAGTGATGTCTTGATTCGACCTTAGTTATACTAGAAGAAGCGGTACTTAGAAAGTCCGTTGAGGCTTTCTCCCAAGGTGGAGATGGTGTCTTTAGATAGCAAGGTCGTTGTGTGTTCCTAATGTTCATAATTTGGGTTTACTTGAAAATCTCACCCATGAAGGGTATAATGAGGTTTGGTAAGTAAGGGAAGCTTAGTCCCCATTTTGTAGGCCCATATTAGATCTTGAGACGTGTTAGTAAGGTTGCTTATGAGCTTGAGGTGCCTAGTGAGTTGGCATCGGTGCATTCGGTTTTCCATGCCTCTATGTTAAAGAAATGTGTTGAAGATCCGACATCTATAGTTCCCTTAGAAAGGTTGAGAGTTAATGAGAATCTCTCTTATTAAGAAGTACCGATTGAGGTTTAGTTGAGGGTGCTACTTGGGAGGTCGAGGCCGATATGATGTCCCGATATCCTCATATTTTTCCTTCTACTCCTCCTCTAGCTTGAGGTAATGAGTTCCTCATGGTTTGTTCTTTGTTTTGGTGTCATGTGTTTTAGATATTCCCATGATTTCCTTTTTTTATGCATGTTCATGAAAAACTTGTGTTTTGAAAGAAAGTTTGTTTATATGATTGATTTTCCTCATGTTGTAGTGCATTGAGTATGAGTTGCCTATAAACTTCATAAGATGAATTGATGAAAATTCCTTAGCTTGGAGTTGAGAATTCCTTCTTGGATGTATGCTTTTGAGTAGAGATTGCATATAAGCTCCATGAGATTGTGTTGAGCATGCTTTTAGCTTGGAGATGATAGTTCCTCCTTGAACATGAGAGATGTTGAAATTTCATGCATATTGGGTTGCTAGATGTAGTTCCTACCTCCCTTTGGATGCATTGAGTATGTTTAGCTTGTAATTGATGTTTCCTCCTTGGTTGTGTGCATTTAGATGAGTTGCATTCATGATGGGCTGTTAGTCTTGAGTCGTTTCCTTAAGAGGTGTCTAGAATTCCATTCGAGGACGAGTGTCCCAAAGGGAGAGTTAGTGTAACACCTTGAAATCTAGTAGGCTAAGCTAGGGCTAAGTGGGAATTCAAGAACTAGAGAAGATAGCTTTGGCACTCTCCACAAAGGTCCACACAGTTCGTGAAGGGCACCACAGCTCGTGGTGGTGCCCATGGACCTAGGCAGTGAGTGACCAAAGGCTGATCATCTCCCACGAGATCAAAGACGGTCCGTGGTGGTCACCACGGATCATGGTGCCACTCGTGGTGGTGAGGTAGTAGCTACCCCAAGGCTGTTCAAAATAAGACCCTTCCCACGAGCCACTAGACGGGTCATGGGAGAGGACGTGAAGATGAGATAGAATCTTAGGGGTCAAGGAGTGGCTTCCAAGATACTAGTCCAAGACCACGGCTCGTGGTAGGGACCACGACTCGTGGAGATGGGCAGTGCACTGTTTAGTTGATGGGTAAATGGGTCTTTCCAATTTTAATTAGATTAAAGCTAGGTCATTTTATCGAAGTCTAGAACACCTATATAAGTGATTTTAACCCTTAAACTCACCCATTCAAGTCATTATTTCCAAAACCCCAAAAGAAATCCCAAGTTCTTCTCTCAAATATTTCTCTCTCTAGAACTTGAAGAAGAAAAAATAGTTCAAGCTAGGATCAAGGTCTAGTCTCCAATCCTCAAGCATTTGTGGGCTTTGTGATAAAGGTATGATGGCTTTTCGTCCATGTAATTCTTTCACCCATGGTGCCCCTTATGATTCCCCAATTAAGAAGTAGAATTTCCTAAATTAAGTTAGGGTTTCTTCTAATGTAATGGGTATTGATGAATGCTGATCCAAATGAGTGGATTATGATTGTTTATGCTTGAATTGAGTAGATTCAATGATTTTAGTATGAACTTACATGTACCCATGCCTAATCCATGATTCTAAGATGAATTTCATATAGATGGGTTCTATTCCATGAAAGTGTAAATTGAGGATTTAGATGTATTCATATATGAATGATATGGTACATTATAGATTGCTTGAGAGTGAAGCATATAGACATGAATTACTTTAGAGTGAAGCATATAGACATGAATTATGATTATTAGGGCTTTGAGAGTTAAGCTTATATGATGAATGTTGATTATTAGATAGAATTGTTGTGGAAGGATTTACCGACATGATTTACCCTATGAATGTATGAATGTGAAAGGTTTTCTCATATAGAATGATTCTAGGTTGAAAGGCTTGCTCACCTAAAATGAATCAAAGAGCTTTTAAATTATGATAGATAAGACTTAGCTTGGATTAGCATAATGAGATGATTTATCCATGATAGCTTGAATTGGTAAGACAATACCATTTCATGGTAGCTTGGTTAGTAGAACTCATGGTATCTTGGGTTACTAGAACTCATGATAGCTTGGATCGAGCAATAGTACCCTTCTAATGGTTTGGTTGAACTAAGCATGATAATGTACTTTACATGGTAGCTTGACTTGGTAAGGCCATACCATTTCACGGTTGCTTGAATTTAGAAATAATACCCTTCCCTAGATAGCTTGGACTTGCATGATAAGGTGCTTTCCATGATAGCTTGGACTAGCATAATGAGGTGCTTTTCCTTGGTAGCATTGAATTGGTAAATAGTAACCATTCATGGTAGCTTGGATTGGCATGATGAGGTGCTTCTTCATGGTAGCTTGGATTAGTAAATTAGTACTCTTCCATGGATAATGACTTTGCTTGGATTGGAAAGATGATATGCCTTCCATGAATAGTAGGAATAACTAAGGATTGACTACTCCTCAATCAACTTGGCATAGTGATGATGAACCAAGGTTACTTTAAGGAAGTATCGTAAGTATGTTTTAAGATGAGATTTATTTGCTACGATGTTTTATTTAGCTTGGATTGTTGCTTGAGTTGTCTTCCTTGATATGTATGACTAGAGGTGGATGACCCAAGTCTTGATTAAGGATACGTGAGGTTACTTCAAGAAGTGTTCCTCTTATATTATGATGATTTATGTGCATTGATTATGCCTATGAGTTATGTTGTTATCCCTTATGCTTATGCTGATGTTTATGCAAGCTATCATATTTAGTACATGTTTTTACTAACACATACTCTTGCCTACATTTCTTATCCAAATGTAGGGTACGATAATATTGACTCTCATCCCCGTGGGTAGGATCATAGTAGAGCAAGATTTGAAGATTGGTGAGTCCTCATAGCATTCGAGGATTTGACCATCATTTCCTTATGTTCTTTCATTTTATGTTTTGAACTATTGTATGGGATGTGTCCCAAAGATATTCATGTTTTAGATTTTTTGAGACAAGTGTATAAGACTTTCACTTCGTTTTATAAAGACTTTGATTATGTTGAAAATGTTTTAAATTTTTTGCTAAATTCTATTATCTTATGTTATGAAAGATAAGTGGCTTATATGAGGCCTCTCGGGGTCTTGTACACCATGTCATATCTAGGGGGTACCCCTGGGTCGTGACAAACTTGGTATCAGAGCCAGGTTTAGAATGGTTCTAGGATGTCTCAAAACCACGTCAAGTATAGTCTTGTTCATAAGTGTGAAGCACGCCACATTTATGAATGAGAGACTACTATATGCTTAGGAAACTTCACTTCTTTTTTACTCTAAAGGCGTGCGATAGAGTTTAAGTCTATAAGGTCTTTCTCCTAATCCTTACCCGATGGTCTTCAGAAAATGACTACTACAAAGGCTCATGCTAGAAGGAATGAGGAAGACATTGTCGATCAAGAAACTCATCCCTAAGCTCCTCAAGCTTCGGTTGACCTTACGGCTGAGAATGTGACTATAGCAGAGTTTAGGTCTGCTTTACAAGTGTTGGCTCAAGCCGTGACGGCCCAAACCAATAGAGAGGTTGTAGTCCACGTGAACCCAAATGTGGGTACGACGGATTCTAGAGTGAGGGAATTCACAAGGATGAACCCTCTGTAATTTTATGGGTCAAAGGTTGAGGAGGATCATCAATAGTTCATAGATGAGGTCTATAAGGTGTTAGTTATTATGGGAGTGACTCTGGTGGAGAAGGCGGAATTAGCCGCTTATCAACTTAAGGGGGTTGCTAGGATTTGGGTCAACCAATGGAAAGAAGCAATATAGGTAGAAGCGGGTCCTATGGAATGGGTAAGGTTCAAAAATGCTTTTCTGGATAGGTTCTTCCCTCTTGAGATGAGAGAGGCTATGGTACTTGAGTTTATTAACCTTCGGCAAGGTAATATGAGTGTTAAGGAATATGCTTTGAGGTTCACTCAGTTCTCGAAATATGCTCCATCTATAGTAGCCGACCCTAGGTCGAGAATGAGTAAGTTTGTGTTGGGTGCGTCTGATTTAGTAGTGAAAGAATGTCGTACGACTATGTTTGTCCATGACATGGATATTTCTCGTCTTATGGTTCATGTCCAATAGATTGAAGAGGAAAAACTTAAAAGAGATCTAGGGAGAAAAAAAGGTCTAGAACTGATGATGATAATTCCTCTCATGCATGGTCCGATGGACATGGTCATCCCAGGAATCGACAAAGGTTTTCCGAACAAGGTTCCTCCAATTCTCCTAGGTATAATGAAGATAGGGTGTCTAACCATAAACCGCAAGGAATTAGTAGTGGATCCCTATTGCCTACTTGTGCTAGGTGTGGAAAGAGGCACAAGGGTAAGTGTCTAGCCGGCACAGAGGGTTGCTTCAATTGTGGTGGAAGTGGTCACAAAATAAGGGATTGTCCAATGATTAAGGCTAAGTGAATAGAGGGTAAGCAAGCTCCTCCTAGTAGTTCAGGTGCGAATGCTCCAAAGAAAATAGGTTTAATGTTCTTCAGGCTCGAGGTGAACAAGAGTGTTCTCCAGATGTGGTTACCGGTATGTTTAAAGTTTTCTAACTTGATGTTTATGCTTTATTAGATCTCGGTGCTACCTTGTCTTTTGTGACGCCAATTATGGCTATGTGACTTGATTGGACTTGATATGCTAGACTTTAATGTTATCATCGATATGGATTGGCTGCACTCTTGTTATGTTTTTAATGATTGTAGAACTCGTGTAGTCAAGTTTCAGTTCCTGAATGAGCCTATCCTAGAGTTGAAGGGGGAAATTATATGCCTAGAGGTCAGTTTGTTTCTCATATGAAAGCTAGAAGGATGAATTCTAAGGGTTGCCTTTACCACCTAGTTAGGGTGAAGGAAATAGACTTTAGTGTTTACCAACTCTAAAAAGCTAGTTACTTTTCTAAGGTTGACCTTAGGTCGGGTTACCACCTATTGAGGGTGAAGGATGACGTTTTCCCGATAATGGCTTTTATAACCCGATATTGTCATTATGAGTTTTGGTGATGTCGTTTGGTTTGACTAATGCCCCAGCGGCATGTAGGAATTTTATAGGATCGATCCATGCTAGGCTTTTTAGCCCCTGGGCTGCCACCCATAATAATATAGATTGGGTTCGGCCGATGCTAGGTATGTTAACCCATGAGCAGCCATATTTTAACCCCTGAGCTGCCACCCATAATTACATAGATTCACTTTTCCTTATCTCTTTAATCTTTGAGATTGTTCTTTTGATGTTCATAACTTTTTTGAGATTTAGGACTATATACCAGTGATGTGGACACGTGGATAAATTAATTGAGGCAAAAAACAATGATATAGGAAGAAAATGTAACTTTATTGTGCTACTTAGGAACTTATATGACTTATGAACTTCATTTGGGCACAAAGAACATATACAAGTGATCCAAAAAGGTGTGTGGAAACTACCTTACATGTAGAAAATGATTCATTAAGATGTATAGCAAGTGAGCAAGTAATTATGCTTAGAAGATGCTTCATTTAAAACAAGTTTGGACATTTCACATGGGGGCATACGATAGCTAAACACTTAGTATAGACTATAACTTCTCAAATGTAGAGGTATGGACTATATAAGATGATACGATAGCTAAACACTTAGTATACAATACCAAATGAAAGAGTACATAAACATCCAAACTAATGAGGCACATAGCATAACCCAAATAAGGGTTGTATATTCCACGTAAGGGGACATAAACTGAAAAATGGACATAATATGTATCTGGCATATGAAAACATGTAGCATGTATAATGTAGGATCTAATGGACTCAATGAACTTCATTTGACTTGGTTGATAACTCATGAAACTTATTGTTTAAAGTACCTTGGTCAACTAGTACTTGGACGAATAAACACACCAATATTGGATAATGAACACGCATAGAAGTAGTTTGACATATTTGAAAACTTGGACTGGAAGACCATTAACTACATTGGAGATTGTACACCCTCACATTGTATCTTTTACCATGAGGATCACTTAGAGATCTCAATTTGTTGGTACACAAAATATAGGACTTCATGCCAAAAGATATGGGATCAAATAGCCTTACATACCTCAATTCCCAATTCATTTAGCTTATGAAGTCTCAACATGTCCTTTAACGTCATAATCTTCATCTACAACAAACAATCAGTATGGCTAATATTAGAAGCTTACCAACTAACTCGGGATATTTCAACTCATCAAAACAGTAGCCAGGCAGGCAGCCCATAATCCTTCTGATTGAGTGTGTTCTTTCACACATTCTGTAGTTATAGTTATTTACATGAAAAAGCCTTCCCATGAGGTTTTTTGGCACTCCACAGTCTTCATAATATATATATAATAGTACTTGAGATGGGACGGGCAGTGAGCTTACAAAAACTTTAATTTTAATTTTAATTTATATATATATAAAACAGTACCTGAGATGGGACGGGCAGTAAGCTTACAAAAACTTTAATTTTAATGGTGTATCACCACAACTTATAAATCAGCCCCCTAACCGCTTTCCCCAATCATTCTCTAAGTACATCCATGTCATCCCATAAACAAATCAATACAATAACAGTCCTCAACACCCCAAAATAACTAAAAGACTTGAATTTATGGTTTTCAATCACTATCCCACGAGTTCTAATAAACAAGTATGTCTAGAACTCTAAAATAAACTAATAATTAGAGGTTGTGGCAACGTCTTACCTTGGCTATCTTAATTTTTTATTCTCCTTCCATTACTGTTTTTATAACCTTCTCTTAATATTTGGAAGAGAGTGGCAGAACCTTGGCTGGAAACACATATAACTATCTCTATTTCACTCTCTTTAAAGAGCTGTCCAATATACTTGAAGCAATAGAGGAGAGAAGGTGATCTTGTGGATGTTTTGGAAGAAACAAGATGAGAAATACTTAAAACCCTAGTGGGAATATTGGGTGGATGTTTCCTCTTTAGAGAGAGAAATATATGAACTTGAGAGCTTAAAATTTGGATGAGAGGAAAATGAGATATTTTTATCAGATTTTTGGCCTTAATAGGTTCTCTTTTGCCACCTTTCTTGTACTTCATTTGCAGCCACCATGTGTCTTTAATTTAGGCCACACATTTAAGTAGGTGATGCACCTACTTTTCCATTCAAATTATTTCTTGTGGGCTTGGAAAGATTGGGCCTTGGACTGTCATTCTTTTTCATTTTCCCCTTTTTTTTGGACAGATTGGGCCTCAAATTGATCACTTAATTTAGGCCTCCATATGACCCATAAGTCAAAGCAGGTGATGCACCTTCTTGCTCCTTTTAACTTGTTCCATATACCTTAAGTAGGTGATGCACCTACTTGTCACCTAGTAGCTTAATTTAGTCAAGCAAGCACCTCACTTATTTTACATCATTTTCCATATCTTAGTTTCTTTACATGATCTTTACACTAATACACACTTGACCACTTATGACTTTAATATCAAAAATCACTTTTTACTATCTCGAGTTCAAATATTTTTTTCATGTTCACTTAGTTGTATAGATGTTGGAAGGTATGGGGTATTACACCTACACAAAAAGCAAACTACTTCCGTAGATTTTGGACCGTGGGAGCTGTTAGAAAAATGTGACTTAGAGTTTCCTCTTCATGAGACTCACAACAGTAACATCTGGAGGCTATACTTATTCTCATTCTTTTGAGAATGTCCTCAGTGGCAATTCTACATATCCAGCTCCTCCAAAGCAGAAAATTGATCTTAAAAGGGACCCTTCTACTCTAGATATAATTCCATTACCAATGTTTATCCTTTTTCTGTTTTATACTCTCGAAGAAAGACCCCACAGTGAAAACTTCACCGGAGTTGCCCATCCACCAAGGTATATCAAATGCTTCTTCCTCAATATTTGTCCTAATATTTTTCACAATATATTCAGTCATCTTCTTCGAGATTAGGCCTCTGATGCTCTGTATGTCCCATTCTCCATTCACAGTAAGTTGTTTCACCTCTATTTCTTCCTCTCCCATAATTCTATCTTCTATGAAATACAATGCACCTTGTTTTTTCCTGTTGTCAAACTAGAAACTCATTTCTCTCGCTTTGAGTTGCCACCATATCTCATGCTCCACTTCTTTCCATATCTAAAATATTTTTCTACATGTGTGAGATGCCCATGTTCCTTTTTCCATAAGGAGATGATGTTTCTTGCAGTATTTGTTCCACATGAAAGAACTCCACGATGATATACGTTCTAAAAGTCCATCATAATTTTTCAACCAGTGCTTTTGTGACCTCGTGAGTAATATAAATCTTAACCCACCTTCATTCTTGGGAGACACATATCTTTCCAAGCTACCCAATGTTTCCATTTTGTTCCTCCTATTTTACTCCAAAAGAAGCCTGCCAAAATTTGGTGCAACTGTTTGATGGTTTTCTTAGGAGGATTTATTGTTCATAACAAATAAATAGTCATTGAGTATTATAGAACATGGGCAATCAGAACGTACTTTCCTCCATAAGATATCCATTTATATTGCCACATCATAATTCTCTTTTGCGCATATCAAAATGACTCATTTTCTTTCTATCATAGAAAACTGGGCATCCGAGGTATATAAATGGAAAATATCCCTGCTTAATACCCGTAATTCTCTTTAGTCTAATACTCACGATCAGAGGAGTATTATCATGCAGGTAAAAGAAACTCTTGTTTAGATTAATCATATGTCCTAAACTCTTCTTGTACTCCCTTAGAACCCCATCATCTCGTAAATAGACTTCATATCCCCTGAATAGAACAATATGATAGCTTGCATGTGATAGATGATTTATAAGAGGACTCCATTTAGGCATCTCATACCTCAGGAACCCGGCATCTTCATGTAGCTTATTCAATACCCTGTCCAAAACTTCTGTTGTGATAATGAATAAAGTGGGAGAAAGAGGATCCCCTTGTTTTTGTCCTATGGATGATTGAAAGAAACCAAAAGTTTTTATTGAGTACTAGTTATATGTGATAAGTCTCCACACCATGTCAATAATGACCTTTGAGAAATCAAATTTCTCAACACTTTGATTAAGAAGATCCAAGAAACCCTATTATATGCTCTAGCCATATCCTATTTCACCACCACATTATTGAACTTCTTTGTCATATTAATATCCCTAATGATTTTTTGAGTGGGTAAAACATTATATGTTATATTTCTTTCTTTAACAAACCATGTTTGGTTCCTTGATATAATGTCTGGAAGCCATTTAGTATTTCATTTATGCAAAACCCTCGATATGATCTTGTAACAAAAAGTACACAAACTAACAGGTTTCCGCTTTCTTTGATAGTAGATCATGACTTGTATGAGTGATAAACTTCAGAATTTGCCTTCCACAAAAGAAAGCCCTGACCATTTTTGTGATATCCTCACCTAAAATTTCCCAACAACTTTGATAGAACATCTCAGAGAATACATCAAGCCCACTTCTGTTATCCCCATTTAGTTCAAAAGCCACTTGTTTGAATTCCTCTATATTTAGGAGTCTACACATCTCTTCATTCTACTCATGAGTGATCAACCTTGGCAATATATTCAGCATACCTTCATTTCCATCACTGCTCTAAATTGGTCCCCAAAAAAGGATATTGCTCTAGCCCATATATTTTTGCTTATATTAAACACATCTCTGTGGGCTGTTTGCATTTCTGTCAAGTGAAGTTTCTTCCTTATACCATGAAAAATATTTGTGTTCATATCCCCATCGTTAAACCATCTCATTCATGTATTGTGTTTCTAGAACTCATTTTCAATGTGTAACAACTTTCTTAGCTCAATCTCAACTTTTTTCAGGCCTCTCTATTCTCAGGTGTAGAATTCACCTCTAGTTGTACTTCTTTCACCCTTATTTTATCTTCTAAAGTGGCAATATGCTGAAAGATGTTACCAAATGTATGCTTGCTCCACTTTGTTAATACCCATTTCCCCTTTTTAATATTGGGCTTGAAATTCAACAAATGGGCATCCCGCAAACTTTATTTTCCAGTTTTCCTCTATTATTTTCTTAAAGTTTGGATCTTTTGTCCAAAAGTTTAGGAGTTTGAAAGGTTTCATTGTCGGTTCCTCTTCTAATATGAAAATCACATGATGGGGGGCATGATCCAAACCTTGCATTACTAGATGGTGTACTTCACTAGTTGGCAGCACATTAAAAAACTCCTAATTTCGAAACACCCTATCCAACCTTTTGAAAATACACTCCCCTTTAATTCTTCCCTTCCACCATGTAAACCTACTGCCACAAGTTTTCAGTTCTGTTATGCACAATTGTTTATGCATTGGTCAAACTCTATCACCTCATAAGGAGTAAAATCCAAGCCCCCTTGTTCTCTTCAACATTTGCTTCGTTAAAGTCACCCCCACAAGCCAGGGATTATTATTTTCTATAGCTATAAACTCCAGCTCTTTTCATAATTCTAATCTTTCTAGGGCATTACATAGGACATACAAGCATTCTATATTACTTTTCCTTAGATTCATTGTTAGTTGTTGTCCATGGTCTCTTATAACCTCACCGATCCATTCTTCTTCCCAAAACACCTAGATTGTTTTGTACAATTGCAATATGTATTCCCCATTTCCAATTTCCTTTTGTAGTGGTCTAGTTATTGTGGGCCTTGAAAAAGTTCCATAAGAGTTATGTAACTGTATTTGTGCCTTCTATTTAGGTCCACTAGCCCCTCAAAATCTTTTTGAGACCTAACAAAACTAATGTTCCAAAATATGGTTTTCCCAATCATTGAGAAACATATCTGGCCTTTCCTTGCTACTCCTTGTTTTCACTTGTAATGGAAGTGAAGGTTGACATGATTTACTTCTTTTAGCTTGGCTTTCGATGATTTGCCTTGGCAAAAAATCACCATCTCTCGCTACTTTGTCTATATTTTCCTCTATTTTTTCATCCTCATCCATGTCCCTTTTTCTTTACTTCTCATTCTGTGTGATCTCCTCTAAATATGGCATATTTTTGTTGTGTGTTTCTTCCGTTTTGACTTTCTTGGAGCATGACTCCTCCTCTTTTTCAGTTGCTTCTTTTTCATTGTCCTTACCCCTTTCTTTTACCTCCATATTATCGTTGTAGCATCCCTATCAATTGTATTTCTTCCCTCATCCTCTTATCCTTATCTATGAACTCTGGCTCAACTGGTATTGATATGGACTCTTTGTTCTGTGTTGTTACCATTTCTGCTCCCCCCGTTTGTTCTTTGATCCGCTAATTGGTGTTGTATTCTTACCGATAAAAAATTTCTCTATCCATTTCTTTGTAGGTCTCCCTTGCCTGTCTGTAACTATGCCTCTTGTACTTCCCCGCCATCTTCTATTTTATGTACTAATCCCTTATATTTCATGTTGATTAGTTTTTTTGTTCCATACTTGTTCTACTTTTCCTATTTCCTGTTTTGTCCAGGCTTCACCCCCTTGTGCTTCTTCTCCTTGCCATCCCCTTATTCCTTCCTTTTTTGTTGTTCCTCTGTCACGGTGGTTTATTTGTCATACACCTCTCTATTTTTCCTCCCATTTTCTCCCTTTAAGTTCCTTCTTTCCCCGTCTCTTTCTTATGATATTATTTCGGATGAATAACATAGCACTCTGCTTTATTATGTCCTTGAATTCTACAATTCTTGCAATATTTTGACATATAATCATATTTACTTCTGATCCATTTTCAAGGATCTCTCTTGATTGTTTCCTCATACCCACCGTGATTATTTTTTTGGGAAATCACCCAACAAATCCACATCTATATTTACCCTTGCACAACTAGGTTGTGTTCGATGCTTTGTAGCTAAGTCCACCTGTAATGGTTTGTCTACAATAGTTGCTAATGAAAATACCATTTTTTATGAAAAAATTCAGCGGCAACACTGGAAAAGAGATCCATGCGATTGTCGTAGATGTTTCCCCTCCTGATTAAACACCGAATTCCATTTTAAATTCCTCATTAGATACGCCCATCCCATATGCAATATGTAGTATGTTGGCTTTGATAGAAAATTGAAATAATCCTCCAAACATGATGCCCTAATCAATATGTGAATGTTGCTCAACAATCCGATATTGCATTCTACTTTCAACTCGCATTGTTTAGGTATCAATTTTCTCAACTCTTGAATATTCGAAATCCATAGAAAAATTACCCTA
>JAJOOO010004571.1:0-19372 GCA_029582685.1 Solanum piurae | reverse complement strand
TATCATAACAAGTCAACATAAGACGTACATAAGTTCATACTTCAACCCTTAGTCTTTCATATTCAAGTGAACTACTTCACAAGCCACCTCCAAGCATACTTCTGCAAGGCCAAGATAGCATCCCATAATACTATCTAAGCCAAGTACCTTTTCTTTGGTCATTCTTGGTCATAGTACACCTTCATAGTTAAGACCTAGGTTTTCAACACACAAGAGCACTAAACCCCTAAGTAACCTCAGGGCACACTTCTGCAATGTATGTGGGGCATCCCATATTACCACACACACTAAGCATATCTTGAAGCCACCCTATTCATATTTACCATTTCTAGGTGTCACTATAGATCTACTTCATATTGGCAAGGAACTTATCAACTTAAGTCAATCATATCATGGAAGACAACTATAACAACAATCCAAGCAAGGCATACATCACATAAGAGGACATTTCATAAGTAGCTTCAAGTCATACTTGTGCCATCTATGAATGGTATCCCTTACTAGCACTCACACTAAGTACTCGTTTAGGCTAGCTTACTCAATGCTAACTATTTATCATTATAGACTATCAAAGTATAACATACTATCATGCTAGACCTAACTACTATGGAAAATATCCTATCATACAATCCAAGCTATCAAAGGAAGGATACAAGTATACTAACCTAGCCACCATGCAACCATTCAATAAGATGCAAGTTGTTCTTAAGGGAGTGTGAATCCTCAACCCTAAGCTATCCTTAGGAGAATATGATGTCTCAATCCTAAGCTACCATGAAATGGTCTTGGCCTAACCAAGTCAAGCTACCATGAAATGTATTCTAACAATGCTAGTTCAAGCTACCCATAGGAGAGTATAGATCCTCAATCCTAGGCTACCATGCCTATACTAATGCAACCTACCATGAAAATCATCCTACCAATGCTAGTTCAAGCTAACCTTAGGAGAGCTTAATTCCTCAATCCCAAGCTACCGTGAGATTTACCGTCCCAAGCTACATAATTCAACTATCCATGAAGGAATCAGAAAACTCAACCTCAAGCTATTCTATTCTAACGAGCAAAATCAATATACTAGTCTAGATTACAATACACATCATTCATAAGCCTTAATCATAGACAATTCTAAGCATAATTCAGTATAGAGTCCCAATTCTAACTATTCAATTCATATTCTATCATACATGCATCAGCCTAGTTCAATTCATGTTTGATATTCTCATTCTTGGATAAGTTCTATACAAGGTGATAACTGTGGAAAATATATCGAGAACCATTAATTTCTCATCAAAATATCTAAACCCACATACTTAGAAAATTAGGGTTAGACAAGAAATTCACATAAATTTTTCATAATATCATGAATCAATATTAAATTAATCATTTATGAGTAGTATCCAACACTTTGGAATCGTACCCACCTAAAACCCATTCATTCGAAGTAACCCTAGCTTAGATTGGGGTTCTTCTTCACAAATCTTGGGGGTTTCTAGGGGAATCTATGGGTGGAAGAACCCATAGATGAAAATCTAAACATACCTTAAACAAATCCCTAGCACAAGCGTTAAGCAATGGAGCCTTGGATCTTGACCTTAGCTTCAACCCTAGTTTCTTCTTCAATGGAGGTTCTTCTTAGAGAGAAATATTTGAGAGAGGAGTGATTTGGGGTTTTGAATTGTGTCTAATGTAATGTGACTTAAACTTGTGTGATAATGACTTAAAATAGTCTGAATAGGTGAATAAAAGACATACAAAACGACCCCCCACTTAAACCTTGTCGCATAGGAATTTACCCAAATGTCCCTCAACTTGGCTGCCCCATCCCAGACACCACTGCCACTTGGACGGTCCTTGAAGGGCACTACGGTCCGTGTTGGTTCCTGTGGCCCCTTGACTAGTAGATCCTTCAACTTTCTAAGACCCTTAAACACCCTAAAACACTAAGGAACCTTCAGAGGCACTTTAACGGGCCGTGGTCAAGAAAACGGCTCGTGAAGTTCCTCGTGAACTTGGGGACAGTGTCTTGGCCTCCCAAGTGTATAAGGCATCTCCAAGGACCCCTTCACGAACCGTGGTCCACACCACTGGTCGTGAAGTTGGTCATGAACCCTTGGGCAGTAGCTACCAAGGTTGGGCAGCCTTGGCCCTTTGGCTTAGGCATTCCCTTTTGCCTTGGTAGTTTCCCTTCCCATGCACAACCAAACTCTTAAAGGTCATCTAGGCTATTAGTTCTAATACATATCTTGATGTTGAACCATTAAACTCCTCATTCTAAACGCATAAACTCTCATCTACAACTCTATTTCCCATACATCAAGTCTTAGAACCCTAGCTTGTGGCTCTAGTTTGGTCTACTAGTTTTCGGGGTGTTACAATATCTCCCCCTTCGGAACATTCATCCTCGAATGACCTTTATAAACACTTATAAAAGGGAACAACTCTAGACTAGAAGCCCATCATGCATGCACTACATCTACATGCACACTACCAACTAAGGAACTTCAATTCCAAGCTAAACATACTTAATGCAACCCAAAATGCATGAAAGAGACATATACCCATTTCCAAGGATAAACTAATATCTCCTAGCTACAACATGCTCAACATGAATTCATGGAGTCTAAAATGCACCTTCACTCACGGATTCTACAACAAGAGGCAACACAATGCAATTAGATCAATTCTAACAAGGCCTACACATCTTCATAAACATACATACAAAGAAATCATGGCAACACATAATCATGTAAATACCTTATGGAATAGGCACACTATCTCCCCCTTGGGAGTAACCCCACACATGCTTTTCTAAACATCAATCAACGAAAGTACAACATCAAGTCCAACATAACAAGTCATAAAAGATAAGGAATCTGTAAATTTTTCTAAAACATGAAAGAAGCACATATCAGAAAGGGACATGAGGAGATCACTCTTGATCTTCTCTAGATTGGAGAGCATAAAACATATTCCTAGTTGAAGGCTCATCATCCCCACTACTAGGGGTAACTTGCTTACCCTCTCTTATATTAGCCTTTTCCTTTGGGAAATCTTTCTTGATGTGGCCACTCTCACCACATCCATAACAACCATCTCTACCGGCGACTGATATACCGTGAGTTTACGGTATTTCTAATACATTTCACTTACAAGTTGTGTGTGTCTAGGGCCTTTTTGTATTGTTTTTTTATGTGTTTGTATCATATTTTGCAGGAAAGAGGTTCAGGCACGGAAGTAAAGAAACAGCTGAAAGAAATGCAGAAAAGGGCATCTACGGACTGTAATGTTTATCTGTAGATTGATACTGCGAGGGTCCCAGTACCTGAGTTTTGAAGATTCCAAGTATGGAGCTACGGAGAGGGATTGACGGACTGTAGGTCGATATACGATGCATACTGCAGTTCCGTCGTTTGCTTCAGAGAAGCTGATTTTTGGAGGCTAAAATATTTTCTAAGTCCTAGCTGACAGAAGGGACTCACAGACCGTAGATCCATTGACGGTCCGTGAGTTAGTCTCGTGGAATGAAGACGCGTGCCTGAACAAACTTTCCTTATTTTGTTTCCTTTTTTATTTAGGACTTTTTTTCTATAAATAGGGTATGTAAACCTCTTTTTTGGAGGTTGGATTTTATTATTTTGATTCTAGTTCTTGACTTGGGAGATTTACGTGCAATATTAGCAATTATTAGTTTCTTAAGATCGTTTTGAAGATTCTTTGAGTTGAACTTCAAGTTGAATTTCTGGGTTTGTTATTCTTCCTACGTAAGTTCATAATTCTTTCATCTAAACCAATGAATTGTGTCCATATGATTATGGGTAACTAAACTCCGTAACTAGGGTTGTGGGAACCATGAGCGATTAACAAAGTATTAATAGTAAATAAGCAATTCTTGAATAGCGGTTTGCATGCATTGATAATTCTTTTGTTTAAAAGTCTTTTTAACGGTGCGCAACGCTAGAACTCGCCTTGTTGCTACTTGCCGGACCAAGGAGGTAATCAATAAAAAAAGAATTATCAACATAGATTTAGTGTGACACTATCTAATAGGCTAGTGTCGATTGGTGCAAAGTAATAACTAAGCCAAACATCGATTATGACGTCTAATATGACGTAAAGGTAAGGGTTAGTAAATTATACACACGTAGCCGGACCAAGGTGCGGGGTGAAATTCTCTAGATGCCGGACCAAGGATTTAAAGATACCTAACTTATCACTTTGCATGTAGTACTCTAGGAAATGATTTCTATTACTAGGATTACTGCGTTATGAACTTGTGGGGAACACATATACCTTAGTTAATTCTCTCATCTTGATAACAACCAAAATTGACTTTTGATTACTGATTACTTATTGAGTTCTTACAATTTGTTTCATTAAACCCCGCCTTTAATTACTTATTTCTGGAAGTAATTTGACTAATAGAATATAATTTTTGGGTAAAGTAAAGTCTTAACCATTTTCATCATGGGATCGACCCCAACCTACAAGTTGGGTTCTTTACTTTATAACGATCGCTTATGCTTCTTTAGGGAAGTGTAAATTGAGCGTATCAAATTTTGGCGCCGTTGCTGGGAAAATTTTGGCTTTTAGATTTATTTTAAACACGTTATTGAACTTTAGTCAAATATTTCCTAATATACTTTGTCATTTTGTTTTTGTCTCTCTCAGGTTCTGACTCTAGTGTATGCCAAGTACACAGAGCCAGGGTGAACAACTTTCTCCTTACGACCCACAGTTGAACCAAACTTTGTGAAGAATGAACAATCAAGTAGTTCAAGTTAATCCTATCGGAGGAAATCCAGGTGATGACGTTGAGTTGCAACCTTCGAGGGTAGTTGGTGGGGACAATCAGGTTCCAGCTGAAAATTAATTGGGAAATGCATTAAGGGTGCAGGATCCACCAGGCCCATGACTGCATGACAACTATAGGGGCAACTTTAATATTGCTGACTCAGATGGACCTCTTGTCCTACCTCCTTTGCCTCCAAGGCACACATTTGTAGTGACCAGTAGCTTGATACAGAAGCTTACAGCAAGGGGCTTGTTCTCGGGGTCACCATCATAGGACCCACATGCTCACGTAAGGGTTTTTTGCAAAAACTGTGTAGGTCGACCAGACTTAGATATGGATGTCATCGGGTTGCGAGTGTTCCCTCTATCACTGACAGGCGATGCTGCTGTATGGTTCACTGAGCTCCCTTATAACTCAATCTATACATGGGAGCAACTAAAGGATGTGTTCTTAGCAAGATATTATCCAGTGTCCAAGAAGACCAATCACAAAGATAGGCTCAATAATTTTGTGGAACTACCTAGAGAGTCTGTGAGTAGCTCTTGGGACAGGTTCACTGCATTTGTAAGAGGTGTTCCGAATCACCGTATTGATGATGAATCGTTGAAGGAATATTTCTACTGAGGTCAAGATGACAACAATAAAGGAGTGCTAGACACCATTGCTAGAGGATCATATGGTGAGTGCACATATGCACAGATTGTAGAAAAACTGGAGAAGATCTCTCGCAACAATAAAGCATAGAGAACTAGGAGGTAGAATACTGGGAGAAACACATTGGCCGTTCATGCTACAAACAACCAGTCTGTGGATGAATTTCGTGAGGAGATGGCTTAGATGAGGACCGAGTTGGGGTTGGTATTGAAGCATGTGAGTGGAGATGCAGAAAAGGTAAATGCTGTGAGTTACTTGACTAGAACGCCACCACAAGTTGAAGAGTGTTACTATGAAGAGATTGCTTATGTGGTGAATGATCAAATGGGGGGTTTCTGATCAAACGCCCAAGGATCCAACACGGAGAATTGGCGCCAAGGTCAAGGGAACCAAGGTCGGAACTATGGCAATTACAATGAGAGGGTCAATATGTCCGGGAAGGGAACTTCAATCGTGACAACAACTACAAACGGAAAAACTATGGCAACAGAAACGATCGGGTTGGACCTTATGTTCCCCCTCAAAATCGGGAATCTGGTACTAGGGAACATGGAGGCAATATGGCGCGTATTGAAGATTCTTTGAGTTGAATTTCTGGGTTTGTTATTCTTCCTACGTAAGTTCATAATTCTTTCATCTAAAACAATGAATTTTGTCCATATGATTATGGGTAATTAAACTCTGCAACTAGGGTTGTGGGAACCATGAGCGATTAACAAAGTATGAATAGTAAATAAGCAAATCTTGAATAGTGGTTTGCATGCATTGATAATTCTTTCCTTTAAAAGTCATTTTAACGGTGCGCAACGTTAGAACTCGCCTTGTTGCTACTTGCCGGACCAAGGAGGTAATCAACAAGAAAAGAATTATCAACATAGATTTAGTGTGATACTATCTAATAGGCTAGTGTTGATTGGTGCGAAGTAATAACTAAGCTAAACATCGATTATGATGTCTAATATGAGGTAAAGGTAAGGGTTAGTAAATTATACACACGTAGCCGGACCAAGGTGCGGGGTGAAATTCTCTAGATGCCGGACCAAGGATTTAGAGATACCTAACCTATCACTATGCATGTAGTACACTAGGAAAGAATTGCTATTACTAGGATTACTGTGTTATGAGCTTGTGGGAACACGTATACCCTAGTTAATTCTCTCATCTTGATAACAACCAAAATTGACTTTTGATTACTCATTACTTATCGAGTTCCTACAATTTGTTTCATTAACCCCCCTCCCCCTTTAATTACTTGTTTCTGGAAGTAATTTGACTAATTGAAGTTAATTGTTGCTTAAAGTAAAGTCCAAACCATTTTCCTCGTGGGATCGACCCCAACCTACAAGTTGGGTTCATTACTTGATAATGATCGCTTATGCTTCTTTAGGGAAGTGTAAATTGAGCGTATCAGCGACACACTTACCCTCATGCCTCTTACCACACCTAGAACAAGTAGCCCATAGGGACTCACTACCTTTCCCTTGTGACCTAGAGGTAGACACCCTCTCTTCCTTATACTTAAGAGCATTAGAATAACCTTTTCCGGAAAACTTTTGTCGATTCCTAAACGGCCATGTCCATCGGACCCATCATTATCCACCCTAGACCTCTTTTTCTCCCTTTCCTTCTCCTTCTTCAGTTTAGACTCTTCTATTTGTTGGGAAAACACCATGAGCGTGAGATATCCATATCATCAACAAGCATTACTATACGACATTCTTCTTCTACTAGTTCGGACACCCCCGTCATAAACCTATTCATCAAATCCCTTGGACTTGCTACCAGAAATGGAGCATACTTAGACAAAATAATGAACTTCAAGGCATACTCATTAACACTCATGTTGCCTTGCTTAAGATTTATGAATTCTTCCAACTTAGCCTCCCTCAACTCCCGAGGAAAGAACCTATCAAGGAAAGCCAACTTAAAGGTTTCCCACTCTATAGGACCCGCCTCTACTGACCTAGAATCTTTCCATTGCTCATACCAAATTTGGGCAACATCTTTCAATTGGTATACGGCTAGTTCCGCTTTTTCTCTAGAAGTTACCCCTATGAGAGCAAGTGTCTTATACACCTCATCTATGAACCCATTTGGATCCTCCTCCACCTTGGAGCCACTAAACTCTGTAGGGTTCATCCTCAAGAACTCCCTAATCCTATGAGTACCCATTCCCCCTATAGGGTTTGTCGGAGCCACCACATCTCTATCGGCTTGTGTCGTCAAGGCTTGAGCCAACAATTGCATAGAAGCCCTAAACTCCGCTAGAGTGACATTCCCTATTGGAGGGTCAATTGGAACTTGGGGAGGAGCTTGATTTGGAACTTGGGGAGGGACCTCTTGGTCCCCATTGTCTTCTCCTTCCCTCCTAGCATTCGCCCTAGAATTAGCCATACCCTGAAACAACCAAAGGTACGGATTAAAAAAGGGCCTACTAAAGCCAAACTCTATGGCACGACTAAGAGAATGAAGAAGTGATACTTTTCCTCAGCATCCCATAGCCTCATAATCATTGATGTGTCGCGACTCACACCGATTAATAAGACTTTACTAGACGTGGTTTGAGATATCCTAAAACTTATACCAAAAACTTATGCTCTGATACCAAGTTTGTCACGATCCGAGAGCACCCCTAGTCGTAACATGGCGTACCGGACCCCGAAGGGGTCGCATACAAGCCCTTAGCATTATCCTATCATCGGATCGTAGAAAAGTAGGGACAATTTAAAACTTTCTTTAAAGCATAATACCAAAAACATTTCATAAAAGAGGAAGTCTTTCTAACATCTTTGTCTCAAACCATCTACGAATAACATGAATAAGTGTCTTGGGACGCAGCCCACGTAAAGTCTAAAACATAAGAGAAGACATAAATGAAACATAAGGGGTTTGTCCTCGAAGCTGTGAGGAGTCGCCAATCTTCAATCTTTTTGCACTTAGGAACCTAGCCTCCAAGCAACTCAATCTCCCAACACCCTACATTTTATTAGACTGTAGGCAATATGCGTTGGTACAAAATGTGCCAAGTATGGAAACTTACATACCAACATAAAACATCTCGAAGAGGTCAGTCAACATAAGACATAATCATAACATAAACTCCAACATAAGCATCGTATCATAACAAGTCAACATAAGACGTACATAAGTTCATACTTCAACCCTTAGTCTTTCATATTCAAGTGAACTACTTCACAAGCCACCTCCAAGCATACTTCTGCAAGGCCAAGATAGCATCCCATAATACTATCTAAGCCAAGTACCTTTTCTTTGGTCATTCTTAGTCATAGTACACCTTCATAGTTAAGACCTAGGTTTTCAAGACATAAGAGCACTAAACCCCTAAGTAACCTCAGGGCACACTTCTGCAATGTATGTGGGGCATCCCATATTACCACACACACTAAGCATGTCTTGAAGCCACCCTATTCATATTTACCATTTCTAGGTGTCACTATAGATCTACTTCATATTGGGAAGGAACTTATCAACTTAAGTCAATCATATCATGGAAGAAAACTATAACAACAATCCAAGCAAGGCATACATCACATAAGAGGACATTTAATAAGTAGCTTCAAGTCATACTTGTGCCATATATGAATGGCATCTCATACTAGCACTCACACTAAGTACTCGTTTAGGCTAGCTTACTCAATGCTAACTATTTATCATTATAGACTATCAAAGTATAACATACTATCATGCTAGACCTAACTACTATGGAAAATATCCTATCATACAATCCAAGCTATCAAAGGAAGGATACAAGTATACTAACCTAGCCACCATGCAACCATTCAATAAGATGCAAGTTGTTCTTAAGGGAGTGTGAATCCTCAACCCTAAGCTATCCTTAGGAGAACATGATGTCTCAATCCTAAGCTACCATGAAATAATGTTGGCCTAACCAAGTCAAACTACCATGAAATTCATTCTAACTACGCTAGTTCAAGCTACCCATAGGAGAGTATAGATCCTCAATCCTAGGCTACCATGCCTATACTAACGCAAGCTACCATGAAAAGCATCCTACCAATGTTAGTTCAATCTAACCTTAGGAGAGATTAATTCCTCAATCCCAAGCTACAATGAGATCTACCATCCCAAGCTACAAATTCAACTATCCATGAAGGAATCATAAGTTTCAACCTCAAGCTATTCTATTCTAATGAGCACAATCAACATACTAGTCTAGATCACAATACACATCATTCATAAGCCTTAATCATAGACAATTCTAAGCATAATTCATCATAGAGTCCCAATTCTAATTATTCAATTCATATTCTATCATACAAGAATAAGCCTAGTTCAATGCATGATTTCTTATCCCTATTCTTGGATAAGTTCTATACATGGTGATAACTGTGGAAAATCTATCTAGAACCATCAATTTCTCATCAAAATATCTAAACCCACACACTCAGAAAATTAGGGTTAGACAAGGAATTCACATAAATTCTTCATAATATCATGAATAAATATTAAATTAATCATATATGAGTAGTATCCAACACTTTGGAATCATACCCACCTAAAACCTATACATTGGAAGTAACCCTAGCTTAGATTGGGGTTCTTCTTTCCAAATCTTGGGGGTTTCTAGGGGAGTCTATGGGTGGAAGAACCCATAGATGAAAATCTAAACATACCTTAAACAAAGCCCTAGCACAAACATTAAGCAATGGAGCCTGGGATCTTGACCTTAGCTTCAATCCTAGGTTCTTTTCAATGGAAATTCTTCTTAGAGAGAGAAATATTTGAGAGAGGAGTGATTTGGGGTTTTGAATTGTGTCTAATGTAAAGTGAATTAAACTTGGGGGATAATGACTTAAAATAGTCTAAATAGGTGAATAAAAGACATACAAAATGACCCCCCACTTAAACCTAGTCGCATAGGAATTTACCAAAATGTCCATCAACTTGGCTGCCCCGTCCCAAGCACCATGGTCACTTGGACGGTCCTTGAAGGGCACCACGGTCCATTTTGGTGCCCGTGGTCCATTGAACATTAGCTCCCCCAACTTTCCAAGACCCTAAAACACCCTATAACACTAAGGCACCTTCACGGGCACTTTGACGGGCCGTGGTCAAGCAAATGGCTCGTGAAGTTCCTCGTGAACTTGGGGCAGTGTCTTGGCCTCTTGGCCTGGCCTCCCAATTATCTAAGGCATATCCAAGGATCCCTTCGCGGACCATGGTCCACACCACTGGTCGTGAAGGTGGTCGTGAACCCTTGGTCATTAGTTGCCAAGGTTGGGCAACCTTTGCCCTTTGGTTAGGCTTTCCCTTTTGCCTTGGTAGTTTCCCTTCCCATGCACAACCAAACTGTTAAAGGTGATCTAGGATACTAGGTCTAATACATATCTTGATGTTCAACCATTAAACTCCTCATTCTAAACACATAAAGTGTCATCTACAACTCTATTTCTCATACATCAAGCCTTAGAACCCTAGTTTGTGGCTCTAGTTTGGTCTACTAGTTTCCGGGGTGTTACAGGAGACCTGGTCTTCACGAGTGTACCATGCTCTGTTTATGGTCATCATGCCATCTAAAAGTTGGGCTGCTACAACATACGGTTGTTGCATCAAACCTCCAGGTGAAAGTTGGTCAGCAAAACCTTTGTTTACCGTGTCCAGGCTTCGGTAAAAGTACTGCAGCCGGACATTGTCGGGAAGACCATGAGTTGGGCATTGGAGCACCAACTTTTTAAATCGCAGCCAAGTATCATGGATTGGCTCACCCTCTAGGCGTTTAAAACTGTGAATGTTGTCCCGGAGAGTCATCATCTTTTAGGGAGGGAAAAATTGGACTTGAAATGCATTTACCAATTCCTCTCAAGAAGTGATGGATTCGCGTGGCAACTCAGACAACCACTTGCACGCCTCTCCCATCAACAAGAAAGGGAATAACCTTAACTGGACTGACTCCTGAGAGATGTTTTTGAAAGAGAATAGTCCGCACACATTCACAAAGTTTCGAAGATTCTCGTGAGGATCCTCATGAGCCAAGCCACTGAAAAGTCCCTTTAGTTGCAACATAGTGATTGTTATATGGAACACTGCATTACCTTCAGCTGGAGGTAAACGGATAGACCCAATACCTCCCATGAGATAGGGGTCATTAATGTTGGGCTCCTGGACATCTTTGAGATTTCTGATTTTGTCTTGGTGGCCCACCTGGCTACCGTTGCTGCCCTTAACACTTATGCTTCCTGAAATATTCACAGAAGCAAACAAAACAAAACAAAAAATTAAGTAAGTAAAGCTACAATGAACAAGAACAAAAATTTTACCAACTACAGTTTCTCAACTAACACCACTCCCCGACAACGGCAACATTTTGATGTTTAAGGACGTAAGATATTAATGATTAAAAATATACAAAATTTAAGGGGTGATGGAAGCGTCAATTACCAATGGGGGTTTGTATTAATTAACAACTAAAAATAGCAAAAATATAAGTAAACAAGATATGGAGATGGTATTCTTGGGATGTGATAGGAATATAGGATAAACTAGACTATTGGGTATATGCTTTTGATGGTAGATTGTTGAACATTTGTGACTAGGCTAGACTACAGTGGGGGTAAATTCTCTCTCGAGCAACTTACCCCGAATCAACTTGGTTTCTCTCAAACACCGAGTTGCCGCATAAAGAACAGCCTACACCTTAGCCCATTCACTCTCTCGAGCTAAATGTATAGGAGAAATACTAGGATTCACTCTCTTGAGATTAACCCATGTCAACCCAATACCACCGGCTATCAATTTAGTAGTCTTAGTTTTACGACCTCTCTCTCGAGTAAGCCAAAAACACTAAGATGAAATCATATTTGCAACTACAATCTCATTAAGTTCATGCACAACTACTAAACGAAATCACATTTAAACAACAAATAAACCATCAACAAGCAAGACCCAATAGATAATTTAACCCATATTCACGAAATCACACCCCAAGAATTGGGGTTTTTGCTAGACATGTAAAAGAGATAAAAATCAATACCAATGTCAGTTTCCATCACTGGGTATGAAGAATTAAGTCTTAAAACACGTCAAGAGTGAAGAATCTTCGAAACCCTCATCCAATTTCTTGGAGTTAAATACCGTTGAATCTTTAAGGTTTTAGAACAAAGTCTCGAAAACCCTCTAAAACATGAAACTGGAAATATTCTAAGTCTGAATAATAATTATCTATGACTTGATACTAAGTTAACAATTTAAACAAGTATTTATAGTGTTTGAAAATTTGTGCTGCAGCGGATCACTCGGCGCAGTTAGTTAGGATTGCCGATACACTCGGTGATCCTCCTTTTGGTCTATTTCATCGCCTTCTTTCCTTAGCCTTTAATATCATCGCACTTCGAGTTGTTTGGCGATATAGTAATGCTTCGCGGAACTACTCGGTGACACACGGACTGCTCCATTTCATCACCAACTTAATATTTCCCTTCAGGCTCAGAACACTTCAACAAAAGGTGATCTCCAAGCCGATCGGCGATTCGTCAGCTGGGCTCGGCGATATTCAGGCCTTCATTTCTTCGTTATTTCTAGCCACCTTGTTCCTTCTTGCCAAGTAATGTCCATGCTTTGCCTCAAATTCTAAATACATGAAACTTAAGAGTTTTCATCATATATTGAGACAAAATATGCATTTGAGGACACTAATTTTATCAAAATATAGCCCTAAATAGGTCCAATTTGTAGACTCATCACCCCTCCATCTAAAAAAAGAGAAGAAAGCAAAATAAAAAAGAATGAAAAAGTTGTGAAATAAAGTAGTGGAAGTTGAAAATGCAATGGGGTATCCGGTAGTCCATTTGAAGTTGAATAATGGGGTGAATTGTGAGCATGATCAAAATGTTAAAGAAAAGGAAGAAAGTGATGTTCAGATATAGTATTGTGTCGCAGAACTACTCGGCGACACGCGGACTGCTCCATTTCATCACCAACTTGATATTTCCCTTTACGGCTCAGAACACTGCAACAAAAGGTGATCTCCAGGCCGATCGGCGACTCGCCAACTGGGCTCGGCGATCTTCAGGCCTTCATTTTTTCGTTCTTTCCAGCCACCTTGTTACTTCTTACCAAGTAGTGTCCTTGCTTTGCCTCAAATTCCATATACATGAAACTTAAGGGTTTTCATCATATATTGAGACAAAATATGCATTTGAGGACACTAATTCTATCAAAATATAGCCCTAAATGGGTCCAATTTGTAGACTCATCACCCCTCCATGTAAAAAAAGAGAAGAAAGCAAAATAAAAAGAATAAAAAAGTTGTGAAATAAAGTAGTGGAAGTTGAAAATGCAATGGGGTATCCGGTAGGCCATTTGAAGTTGAATAATGGGGTGAATTATGAACATGATCAATATGTTAAAGAAAAGGAAGAAAGTGATGTTCAGACAACACTTCATGAGGGTAGCAGCCACTGAGCCTAAATAACCATACCTTTACACGCAACCCTATTACAAGCCTTGAAAATACCTTTGTGATATTTAGTGAGCTGAAACGAATATTGATTGGAAAATAAGGGCAAACCTATGGTGAAGTCATGCATGTGCATCTTTGTGAATGTGAGAGTCATATGTGATTCCGGAACTATAAATTCTTGAAGAACATTCTGTAAATAGGGAATCATCTTTGTTGTGAGGGCATTTGAGTACCTTTATTGAGCTTCAAATTACATTTGAAGCAAGTATTGTCAACTTGAACATCTTTGATAATGGTGAGTGACAGTTAGAATCTTTGACTGCACAATTGATCATTGCATAAGTAAGTTGAATCTTGTTGTGTGCATTCATGTTGAGTCTTATGCAACACTATTTGGTACATCCTTTTGAACTGTTGATCTTGAGTTTTACTTGACGACAAACAAAAGCTTAAGTTGAGGGTATTGATGAGTTCGAGATTTGGACTCATTTGGGGCTTTGTTTATATAGATTTAGTGTCATCAAATGTTTAATTTGTGCCATAAACTGATGTTGCATCCTTGATTTTAGATATATGGATTGAGGAACAAAGCAAGGACACTAACAAAACAAACTGAAGATATGAAGAAATAACGAAATAAATAAAGGCGGACTTGGTGATTGCCAACAACACTTGACGAATCGTCGAATGGCTAGGTTGACAGCCTAAGTTCCAGTGTGTCAGCCCTGAGGGAAGAAACCAATTCGGCGACAAAAAGGAGCAGTCGGTGAATCATCGAGTAGTTCTGTGATGCAAAGAGAGATCGCCCAAAGTTACATCACTTGAGGATGTTGAGGGCCAAGGCAAAAAAGCGATGGAAGAGATAAATGGGCAGCTCACCGAACCAGCGGTTAGCCGAGTGGTTCGGCGAGCCCGACTTACTTCTCTAAACGGCCCTTTGTCTTTTGTTTGGCGACTATAAATTAGATTTTGAATATTTATTTTAGCATGTTGGACAAGGTTGAATTATGTTGGAATGCTAATTTAGTTTGAGAATACTTTTCTCTATAGTTTTTTTATAGTTTTGAAGAATTTTAGAGATTTAATTTGGAGATTTTTGAAGTAAGTTTCAAATATTTCACAAATTGAAGAATTGTAAAGACTAAATGACTCTTACCTAGTTGATGGATAATCGATTCGGTAATCATTTTTACTCTTTTATGATGCTTGACTAAAACCCTAATTCTTGGGCTGTGATCATGTGATTATTGGGTGAATTAATTTGTGGGTATTGTTAATTACTAGTTTAAATGCTATTTTAAGTGAATTTAATCACTAATTGTGGTTTAATTTATGAATTGTAGTTGCAAATGCGATTCTAATTTTGTGTTCTTCGTTTGCTCAAGAGAGAGGTTTTAGAATTAAGATTGTTGATTAATGATTTGTAGGTATTGGGTTGAGCTCGGTTTATCTCAAGGGAGTGAATCCTAAACCCAATCACACCCATCTAGCTCGAGAGAGTGGATGAATTAAGGTGTTGCATTTTCTTCATTGTTATGCTTGTTGATGTTAGAAAGAAATCACCTGATTCGGGGTAGTTGTTCGAGAGAAAACTCTATCCCCTATAGTCTAGCCTACTCACTGATTTTTAGTTGTTTACTAGTGATTTCAATTACCCATATATTAAAATCTACCTATAATCGATCACATCTCGAGAATTCCTCTTCTTATCGTTATTTCAAAGTATTTGTGACTGTTTTGTAGTTGATAATTGAAAACCAAAACCTCCATCTGAGATTCGTGTCACCTCTTTAATTTGATTCATATCTTTTTCAATAATTTCTATTCTTATGGCTTATTAGACCACGTTTGCACTTCCTAATTGAATATGAACAAGTACCGCTCCGTGTGGGATTTGACCCCAACTCAATTATTGGGTTTTATATTGATTAACGATCGTTAACTCCTACAATTTAATGAGGTGTGCTTGAAACGTTAAATCACTTATCATGGAGGAGGACAATAGTTTGAGGTAATCTATTCATCTAGGGGCACTAAGATGTATTGTGATTTAGACCGGTGTTATTGGTGGTGTTGGATGAAGAGAGACATACTGGACTATGTATCTTAGGGTTTGAATTGTCAACAAGTGAAGTATGAGCCCCAAAAGCCTAGAGGTGTGACTCAGAGGATGCCCATACTTGAGTTGAAGTGGGAGCGTATTGTCATGGAATTTGTGGTAGGGTTTCCATGTACCTCTGCTAAGTTTGATGTTATATGGGTCATGGTGGATCGATTGACTAAGTCTACACACTTCATACCAGTTCAAACTACATATAATTCAGAGAAGCTAGCAAATATCTACATTTGAGAGATAGTTCGCTTATATGGGGTGTCCATTTATATTATTTCAAATTGTGGAAAAAAAATTACATCTCATTTATGGCGGTATATGTAGAACGAGTTGGGCACTCGATCGGGTCGATTTTAGTACAAAATTTTACCCTCAGACTGATGTTCAATATGAACACACTATTAAGGTTCTTAGGACATGTCGTGGACGTGTGTGATGGACTTTGGTGGTCACTGCGATTAGATTTTGCATTCAGTGCAGTTTTCTTAAAATAATAGTTTCCATTCGAGCATTGCGATGGCACGATTTGATACTTTCTTATTGTAGGAGATGCCCATCTCGAATTGGTTTGTTTGATGCATTTCAAGTTAGATTTTGGGTTATAAATTGTTTGAAGGAGTACTTGAACAAGGTGAAGTTGATTTAGTATAGGTTTCTCATTGCTCAATGTAAGCAAAAGAGTTATACAGATCAAAAGGTTCGTGATTTAGAGTTCATTGTTGGAGAGAGGGTTCTATTGAAGGTTTCTCCCATGAAGGGTGTGATGAGATTTGAAAAGAAGGTCAAGTTCAGCTCAGGGTATATTTTTCCTTTCAAGATTGTTAAGCATATTAGTGTCATATGAGTTTTTTTTGGTACTTGGTTTGTCGGGTGTTCACCCTATAATTCATATTTCGATGATGAAGAAGTATCATAAATGTGGTGCTCATGTGATTTAATGGGACTCGGCGTTACTTTGGTCAAAATTTTACTTGAGGAAGAGTGGATAGTAATCTTTGATAGGAAAATTCAAAAGTTGAGTTCAAAGGAGATCGTTTTAGTAAAGGTTCAATGGAAACTTCGTCTGATTGAGGAAGTTTACTTAGGCGACCGAGTCAGATATAAGGATTAGATATCATCAACTTTTTGAGCGTTCAGGTATGTTCAATTCTATTACTATTCGAGGATGAACGTATTTTTAAATGGTAGATGATGTAGCAAAATGTTAGGTCATTTTGAAAATCCCTTCCCGTAAAATTCAAATTGGAATTTTAAATTTACTCATTTAGCTACGATTATTTGACTAGCGGTATATTTTAAATAATTAATTTTAGTAGAAGGTTAATGGGTCAATTTCATAATTTATTTCATACCCTTTAGCACTTGACCTATATAATTAATTTAAGTTAGTACTTTTAGTACCTAATTATTTTAAAGTCTGCAGACGTGGGAACCAACTTAGCGTGATAAAGTGCAGGTATCTCGAACAATATTACTTATAGCCAAAAATTGTTAGGGTATAGAAATTAGCTAATATACTAATTATGTTGGATAAAGAAGTGAAATATTTTTTGCAAAGTTGAAACAAGAATTCGGATTTGGCAGTGGCGTTGTTTTTTATTAGTTGGGGTGACATGATTTGAGCCATGATTTTATAATGATGGCTAAGAATGAGGTTAATAATTATGTAATGATTGGTTGTAATGGTATTAGAGATTATAAGGGTATATTTATTGGTGAGAAGGGTTATATCGGTGATGTATTAATTATTGTCAGCATGTATTTTAAGGCTAGTATATAGGCGGAGTTTATATGTTGAATATATAAAATTGAGCCCTTTTATATACATTTTACCAATTGAGCATATGACACCTATAGGTTTAATTATTAGACAATTTGACAGCATCTTAAAGCCTATTTTCAAGTAGATTTGAAGATGTGCATGCTAACTTCTTCATAATAGTACAGGATTCTTAGTGTCAGATTTGAATTGATGTTGAATGACATATAATTTTTGGTTTAAGATGTAAGAGGCCAGCGGTTTCAATTCAATTAGTATTATTTTTTTATCATATTATAAGTTTAGTTTTGATATATTGAGATAGGTAATTCAATATTAGGTGTATTGCATTATAAGAATACCATTAAAATTATGACGTTTTGGTAAATTGAGATTTAACCTTAGGCTTAAAACGTAAGAATAAAAAGACTTTGAATATTAGTTGGCACCAAAATATATGAATTTTAATTATAGAATAGGGTGATTTTTTTGTATAGGATATACCTATAGTAATGTGGGTGCCTGTGGACTCACTTGCTTACGAATAATGCATAATTTATAGATTGGGAACATTCTGAAGGATTAGGGAAGCGAAAGGCAAAATATTGAGGAATTGTGACACATATTCGGCATTCAAAGTATGTGATGACTTTCAGACTTTGTTGACGGACGTTTTTCTAGTTAAAAATAAAAAATGCAATAGTCAATAGGTAAGGGCGGAAGATGAGGGTCTCATACCAATGGTGTGACTGGCATTGGTACGAGTATCAGTGTTATAATGGGAAATTTTATAACTCAGAATGCATATTGTAATCCGAGAATGCCAAAGCATATGGGAATTAGTTGATGTATTATTGACTTGATTATTTTGTGTGGTTGTTTTTGTTTATTGTATCTGTATATTGGTATAGTTTAGGTGATTACATATTGTCACGACCCAACCCTAGCGCCTAGACGTGACCGGCGAATGGGGAACCCGAAGGAACCCCAAACAAGCCTCATAGCGTATAATTACACATCCTTGGTCGCGGAAGCAATTAAATGACCAAGAGCAATCAGCATAATCAAGGGGGAAATCGGGACTAAGGGAGCAAGAGAAAAAAAAAAATGATACTTAAATACCATAGATGAGTCAAGCTCAAGCACAATACACAACTTGTCCAACACCACCTCTAAACATGAGTACTTAGCGGGGGCCAAGACAAACTATCGGGCTCATCCTCATAGTCCAAAATATAACTAAAAAGGAAAAGTTTTATACATAGCAAAAGATCATGAGCAACCTCCCCGGAATGGAGGACTCACGAATAACCTTGATAGAAAATCATATTAGCCACGCGGAGGAGGATGGTCAAGCGGTGCTCCGGTACCTACATGGTGACATCATGTAGGCATAGATTATGCGTTAGTACGTTTGAATGTACTAAGTATATGGGATGCAATGCAATGCTACAATAGATGGACATTATAGGAAAATGCGTAATCATACCCGATAGATAGCACATTAATGAAATGATATATATAATGACGCTTACATAAAAAAAATCATATTTAGTGGGACGTAGTACATGTGTGGTGAGTGACCATCAATATAGTATTTCCAAGGCCTACCAC
>JAJOOO010004570.1:0-15612 GCA_029582685.1 Solanum piurae | reverse complement strand
ATCTAACCTATTATTGCACATATACCCAAATTGACCTTGAAATCTTTCAAAAAAACATTCTTTTTTTCATGTACAATATTGGCCTTTTAATTCATGTCAGTTTTACTTGCGTTCGCACATGTGGAATTGTAACACCCCGAAATTTTTTAAGTTAAGGTCGATCGTTCTTCATTTGAGTGTAAGGTCGTATTGGGTGATTCTTAAATTTTTCTTAGGTGTTAATGTCAATTCTTTAGTTTGGATATGAATTAAAGTCACGAGAATCCCCTAGAACAAAGTTGAGTTGAAAGCTTCCTTACCGATTAAGTTTTGACATAAGATTCTATCAACTTCAAACGATCATATCTCTTAGCACATAATGAATTAGGTGTCTTATTACCTATCAAATTAGGTCTATGAGTCCTCATTCCAAATCAACCAAGTTTGCCTCATTTCGAGTTCGGAGTAAAACATTGTGACAGTTTTACGAGATACTACTACAACAGAGTTTTATGTGTCATGAACTATGAATCCTTTCTACGGTCGACCCATACTGCCAATTCGTGGTAAAACTTCAAAGAGTCAAATTTTGGGGTCCAATTCCTATTGACCATCTATGGGTCGTAGAAGCTTCTACGGGCCGTAGTTTAGACCCATATAATGACTTTCTGAGCCTTAAAATTTAATATAAATTTTACCAATTGGATCCACGATTACGTTCTTAGTTTAAACTTCTCGTTCATTGTTATTATCAAAATTGATTTTGTTTTCTTAGTTTCAATAAAACTCGACAGCGTGATACTTAAAAAGGAGAATGTATGTATTAATATCGGATTCATCGAAACCAGTATAAACCCAATTTATACACTTATGTATATAGGAGTATTAGATAGTCTGTCACTCCATCTTAATGCAAGAGTTGTACTGTTGTGTTTGTCTCTTTTGTTATAGGTGCATTATATAATAGTTCTAAAAATGAAATGTAGTTTTTTTCCTTTCACATGTTCATATGACATCTATAAATTTAGTTCAAGTTCTTGAAATTTTAAATTATTTATACTATTTAAGTTGGATTACACGTGTTCGAGAACTAGTGTGAATAAATCTTTGCTGCTTAGGAAATTGTTGTAGCCCTCCATTTCTATCTTTTACAAGGAGAGTTTGGCTCACGCATATAAGAACTTCTCTCCGTATATTATTCAATAGTTACAGTTTGGGTGTGATGGTTTAAAAAGAAGAATAAAATCATTGATCTCACATGTCTTATTGTTTTATACCCTAATAAACATTGTACTAATTGATGTGGTAGTGTCATATTGATGAAAATCAATAAATATTGCAAAAATTTGAATCTGAAATAAATTATGTACTAATGAAATAAGAGAGAAAATAAGAGTAAAAAAGGTGTGTAGTTGTTGCACCAACTATAAAACTTGTTTGATTTTTTTAACAGAAGAGGTACTTGCTACAACCACTCTCTCAACTGTTGAAAAGAATCATTAGTTGCTGAATTTGTTGCAATAACTTAAATAATTGATAAAACAATCACTTAGGATGTTGGAACAAACTCTTTAAATTGCAACCTTAAGCAGTTGCAACAATCACTTAAGTTGCTTTATCAAATGCCTTAAGTTGATGAAGTAGTTCATGAAGCAACGGCTTAGGTTGCTACAAAAAATCCCTTAAGTTGCAATTTTAAAGTGTTGCAGCAACAACTACTTAAGTTGTTGCGATAAATTCTTTAAGTTGCAATCTTAAGTTATTTCAACAACTTAAGTAGTTCATAAAGCAAATGCTTTAGTTGTTGTAGTTTTAATTTCTTAAGTTGCAATCGTAAGTTGTTAAGGTATTTTTGCACTAACTACTTAAGTTGCTGCAACAACTGCTTAAGTTGTTGTAGCAAATCACTCTTTAAAAAAAATATGAATTTGTGTACTGTTTGATCAACTAAACTAATTTCATTAGTAATGAAAAAGGGGGTGGAGGGATCTGCATATGTTGTTCAGGTTGATTAGAAGGTGTTGAAATAGCTAAAACTGAATGCAGAAAGTATGGAAAAATATCTCGTAATGTATTTAACTAGAAAATAGATTATGCTCCTGCGAAATTTTGGTAAAATTTTCCTAAATATGACCTTCCCCTCCCATAAATAGAGTTTCTTGTTCCTTTTCTAACAAGGATGATGAGCGACAATGACATGAATTCAATACTAATAAAAAAGGTAAGCCTGGTTTTTCTATTTTATTGAAGAATTAGTTATATTAATTTATAAATTGTGCTTTTTCTCATGTGTGTAGATAAAATAGCTTCAAGAAAGAAAAACATTAATTCAAACAATACTCCTCAAAAAGTCTAAAAAAACAATTCACAAGCCCAAAGAGAAAAAGAAGTAGCCACTAATAAATTGACATTACTTGTTGATCATGCTACAATGACATGTAATGAGGCAAACTCTAGCCCTAGACATACTATGAGGCTCAACAACAATCAACAAGGGAGAGGTATGCACAAGAAGAAGAATATGTAGATGATAAGGTTGATTCTTCTTCAAAATAAGCAAACAAATCAGAACACCCAAATAGTTTCGAAATAGAGATTCCCTTGTTGTCGGAGATGATCATCAGGTTAGTGCTATTGATGATAATGTTGTGTTGCATGAAAGAAAAACAAAACACCTTCATGATATACATGTCCCTTTATCTTCTACTGCCGAGTTTCCTCTTGACAATCCTTCAACAAATGATGTCATCAAGACTATTAAATTTTTAGATTACGACTTACATGTAGTGATGAATAAATCAACTTCCTGATTTGAAGGGTGATATTGTTATTCAGATAGGTATGCAAAAATCATTCACTAATTTTAAAAAGATTCTTAAGGAAAAAAATTAGAAAAGTTTTTAAAGTCTAGTATATTTGGAAAATTGATTGTCCATCACTGTAGCACTAAAAATTTAATAGTCTTAACGACAACATTTGTTGAAGGATTTTCGGGAGGAGACCCGGCAATCCTCCTCCTCCCCCTCTCACTCCCCCTCCCCCCTCCCCCTCCTCCTAGGTTGCCTCATTATAAGTCAGTGTGGCTTTATCAACAAGCAATGCAAATTTATAGTCGATGTTGATATTGTTGTTTCTGCTTCTTTTTCTATTTCGGCTTGTGAATTGATTCTTCTAGATTTTCAAAGAGTATTGCTTGAATTAATGTTTCTCTTTTTTTGAGTAATTTCATTTACAAACACGAGACAAAACACAAATCATAAATTAATATAATTTATTTTCAATAAAATAGCAAAACAAACTACTATAGTTGATTAAACAGTACACAAATCCATATATTTTTTCAAACAAGTGAGTGAATTTCTACAACAATTTAAGTCGTTGCAACGACTTAAGTAGTTGTTGTAACAACTTAAGGTTGCAACTTAAGAAAATAAAACCACAACAACTACTTAAGCAATTGCTTTATGAACTACTTAGGTTGATGCAATAACTTAAGTAGTTGATGCTACAACACTTAAAGAATTTATTGCAGCAACTTACGTAGTTGATGCTACAACACTTCAATATTGCAACTTAAGGAATTTTCAAATTTGGTATAGCAACTTAAGCAATTGTTGCCTCAACTAATTAAATTACTGCAACTTCTTAAGGTTGCAAGTTAATGAATTTGTTGCAGCAACTTTGCTTAAGCGATTGTTTTATCGACTACTTAAGTTGTTGCGACAAATTCAACAACTAATGATTTTTTTGGCAACAGCCGAAAGAGTGGCTACGACAAGTATCTCTTTTGTTGAATACAATCAAACAAGTTTTGAGGTTGTTGCAGCAACTTCAAACCTTTCCTACTCTAATTTTCTCTCCTATTTTATTCATACATCATTTATTTCAAATTTTAGCAATATCTATACATTTTCATCAATGTCACACTACCACACAACAAATACAATGTTTATCAAGACATAAAACAATAAGATATGTGACACTCATGCTCTTCTACTTTTTAAACCATCACACCCTAACGATAAAGAAAACTCAAAACACTAATTGTTTAAGATTTTTTTAACCTAATGTTCACAATGACGATGACGACGACGTGAGTAGGAGACAAAGAAGATGAAGAGCAAAACATGAGTCCCAAGCAAAACAAAAAAAATGAAGATGAAGGAGAAGTTCTTGAGAAAACTTGAAGTGAAAAGATGATTGTTTGGTTTTGTTGAGAGAACCGAGAAAAAGACTGTTTTGATTTAAGAGGGTCAGTTGGGGGGTCCAATAGTGGGGATTGTATATTTTTGTATTTTATAAGAGATTAAGAAGTTTTAAAAATTACATTCCACGCCCGTTTAACTACCGATCGCCTCCAACCAACAACCACAAACAGATACTAGTAACTCTATCTGCCTAGACTAGGACAGATATGAAGAAATCACCTGGATAATCATGGGCTATCAACTCTCACTAGTCACTACCATTCATCTTTCAAAAACAAGGTTGTTGGAAAAGATTCAAAGAGGATACATTCTCAAAGTATAAATATAGTTATGGAAGATATTATTTATCTGCACTTGCAATAATAATAACAGAAGACAGGATCATGAGAGTAAATTGCTTCCTTTCCACTTTGATAGTCTTGTCACTATTGAATAAGAATCTGAACAAATTTCAGACAGCGTCTATGGTTAAACAAGGCGAAATACAATTCTATGCTGAGGCCATCATCCTTCTGTTGCCTGTTAGCCACACCAGACCAAGAAAAGGCAAACTAATCAGCCAAGACTCAGTTACGACTTTTGTAACCTCACGACCACTTTCCATTATCTTCGCTTTTCAGAGACAGTGACATTACTTGTATTAGGGAAAGTGTCAAATCTTTACGATCATAATAGCTTGAGGTACTTGATGGCACAAAAGGAGATATTCACAAAGACAGGCTCTTCAAGTTATGCATCCTCAGATTGAAAATAGTTTAAACCATTACAATGACAGGGCTCTCCAAATTATGCATCTTCTGATTGGAAACTACTCCAATGTACTCAACAAACATTTCATATCTAGTTTATGAATTTTCCAGAAAACAGTTGGACTCACCATTTCAAGATTGAAATACATTTAACTTCACTGATCAGCATTCTTCAAAATTCAACATATATTTTCTCCAACTTATACTGTAGGACAGTCAGATGAAAGGGAGATGGAATGTAAACACACTTGTGCGGATGAGAGACCATAAGTTTAGAGCATGTTTGGATTGACTTATTTTAAGTGTTTTCAAGCCAAAATAATTTTTAAGCACTTTTGTAGTGTTTAGGTAGCATAAAGAAGTGTTTTTAAGCACTTGTGTTTAAGACATCATAAGTTATAAGCTCATCTAAACAGATTCTTAATATGGCACAAACGTCTAATTCCCTCAAGGGAATAACGCCAATCCATAACCTCAAAGAACCATTCAACAATGCTCGAGCTCCTTAATAAGGCTCTTCTTCAGTTTGATTTTCCTCTTTGTGGAGAACCATGTTTCTTCTAGCTCCAAATTGATGTAAAAAATTGTATAGGGAGGTTCAACTTTCCAATATCACTGAAGTTTTTATCAGAATGAAAATTTTGACATCCTTGTTGATACATTGTCGTCGACAACATTGTTTCTGCCAAAAGTACTATAAGTCTAGAAATCCATACCATGTAGCAACATTAAATTGGAACAATTTCAGAGTTCAAAGCATGCTTGCCTCTCAGTGATTCTCAAAAACGTCTAACATTAAAAATGACATAAAAGTGGTGAACTTCACTGCTTAATATAAGAGCTAAACTTTGATAATATAGCTTTTGTATATCTAAGATCAACAAAAAGAAACACTCATATCAAGTCACTTTTGTATTTTTGCAATGAATAAAAGTTCCAAATCATTGACCCCGACATTAACCATTTCTACATGGATTTGCTATGAGCAACTTCCCTATATGAATAACACGAATATAATTTTCTTAAATACACGTGCAGTGTTCTCAAGGGGAGCTTTAGAACAACAGTAAATGACAGGTGCAAACCATCCAACCCTACCTTCTATTTTACTCTCCAAATATAGAGTTCTTTATTTTTTCAGACAATCTAACTCCAATCCAATTCTCTATTTTACTCTCTAAAATGAATCTTTTTTCTCTCTCCTCAATATTATATTATTATTTCTATTTCATTCTTATTTTCTTATTTCATAATATAATTTTCTTTTCTTTTTTTCAAATAATCACTTTGTATAATTTAGAAGTAATATAAATTTTATTTTTTCGATTTTTTTATTTAAGTTAAAAAATTTATTTTTATTCTAAATTTCTAAATAACATAAATTGCAAATAAATATTATATAATACAAATTACTGGACATAAATTGCAACCAAAACTGTTGTGATAAATTATTATGTTATGTATTGTGTTATCTCGTATTTAAATTATTATGTTATATATTATATTTTTAAATTAAAAATTTCATCTTATCATTTTAATTTTGTGCATTCATCATAGTGACAATCAATAATAATATCAAATGACGAGAGGGAGTTGCTCGGATGGTAAGCACCCCTCACTTCCAACCTGAAGGTTGCGAGTTCGAGTCACCAAGGGAGCAAAATGGGTGGGAGCTCCTAGGGAGGTTTAAAAAAAAAAAACAACAATAATAATATCAAATCATATTAAAGTGACGAATTTTTTTTAAAAATAAAAATATTATTAATTCGAGATGAAAATAGTATATATTAAATAATATATTTAAAAAAATATTATATTACATTTAAAAAGAATTACGTATATTAAATATTCAATTAATGATCTTATATGAAAAATAATTTGTTAATTATAAAATAATAATAAAATAATCAAAAAGTGAAATAGAGAGTGTGAATAGTAGTTATCCAATTTTAGAGAATTACTATTCAAATCTCTATAAATGGAGAATAAAAGTGAAAGGGAGTGTGGTTGGAGAGCCCATTCTCTATTTTACTCTTTAAATATAGAGAATAGAGAGTAAAATAGAGGTGAGTTGGAGATGGTCTGATACTTGAGTCAAGGTAGGCTGCCTACATCACTCACACCGTAATAGGGTGCGACCCTACATAAACTCGGGATGCTTCGTGCAGCGCCCTTTACACAAGCAGTGTTTTGCTAATACTCGGTACATTTTATGGATTATTCGTGTACCTCAATTAAGACACAAGTAAATCAGAGGCAAAAGAAATATCCACCAACATCAACTAAAAGGAACAGTTCCCAACAACTCAATATACAAATCAATTAGGCATATATACTAAAACCATTATCACAGTTGAATACATTAATACCAAATTGAAAAACTTTACATAACCCTTTACAAAAAAATTATTCAGGAAATCAAACTCTCACCAACAACATGAAAGTTCAGGAAACAGGTACCCAATCAATTGAGCTACTAAGATTAATATCGAGACAACAGTATATGAAAATCAAACAAAGTATAAAACACTAACCATATATGTTTCTCAAAAGCCTTTAGGTCCATCAGTAGCATTAGTCTCCTTCGAAACCCCAGACGACTCTTTATCCACCATAGAAAGACAATACTTAGCAATTTCCCTAAATTTAGGAACACTTCTCAAATCCACAACAGTCCCATCTTTCAATGTAATAATCACATCACCCCATTCACCAATAAATCTTGGAACAACCTGAACATCTTTGATCACTTTATACGAGAAATCGCTCCGGTCTTGACCCGTTAACCCGGAAATAACAGTAACCCTCAAATTGGTAAACCTGTACCTCAAGTAAAAAGCCCTAAATACTGAAGCTAGGGTTAATGGGAGCCAAAGAAGAGTGAAACCCAGAAGGAGATTAGCTGCGAGGTCTCCATAGTGAGCTCCGCCGTCGAAAAAGATGGATTCTTGATTGGGTTTGGATGTACTGGTGGAGGATGAAGCGACTGGGTTGGAGGAAACGTGGAGCTTGGTGATTGGCCTGTTGCATTTTGGGGTGGCGGAGATGAAGGGTATTCTGGTAATTGTGTGGAGGGAAGGGGTGGTCGGAGAGAGGAGCGGAATGGCGGTGGCGGCGGAGGAGGAGGAGGAACAGCCGGTGGTAGTGACCATGGCCATGGTTTTATCCGTTAGAATGAGTGGTTGGTTTGGTTAGTTAACAAAATGATTTTATTTATTTATTTATTTATGAATTTTAGTTTTGAGTTTCCATTGGATCAAATGGGGTATCTACTTGTCAATTTTCTAGCCACTACTTCTAAGATGAAAAAGGAAAAAGAAATTATTTTTATTTCTTTCATTTATAGCAAAAATGATAAGCACTCGTCAATTCTTAATTAGAGATTTTACAATTTAAATCTTAGGGATAAAATTGATTTTGCTAAGCAATATATTTTTCTCAAAATGGGACTTTTTGATGTGAATATAGATTAGCCAGAACCAAAAGAGGTATTAGATATCGAGTGAAAAAAAAGATAGATTGATAGCCCTTTATATTTGTCAGTTAGACTTTCGAACTACAACATGTTTTATGCAAGCATGTGAATATATGATAAAGTATTCCTATTGGACACTCCTTCCTATAAAAATTGAAAAAGCTTTTGCACATGTTCTTCAACACTTGAGATAAGTTTCAATAATTAAGTAGATATATTAATCACTTTAAGATATGTCACATTCTTAATTATATGCATTAGCTTCAAGTAAGTTGTAAAACTTAATGCATATATTAATTGATGTTGGCGTGTACAATGATTACGGTACTTTCGCCCCCATAGATAGTGTGTTTTTACTATGTCCCACTGCGAGACTCATCCAAATTAATGTCTTTTACAATACTAGTCACCACCACCATTTTATTACTATCATCCACACAATTATCAATTGTACCATCATCATTAATTAACCACTACTCCACTAGCTACAACTCTATATACAAGAAACTGAATGAATGGGCCTTATGTGTTTGTATACACTAGCAGTGTAGTATCCAGGATTATCATTAAGGAGTGTGAATGGTTATAGTAAAAAATATAATTATGAGGTTAATAGAGCTAGAACACACGACCTCAAGGAATTTTCACAACTTAATCACTATACTAAACTTTTAACGTGTGTCAATAAATGTCAATACTTATATTTATATTTATTAAATCAAAATTTAACCTCTATATACAATGTAATTTTCCGACGAAAGAGTGTCGCTTGACACCTCTTACCCCAAGGTAGGTCCATCCCTGTATACTAGTCATTTAGTTTTACCTTGCCTCAAATTTAAATTTAGACACTAAGTCTAATTTTATCTTTATCATAAGTAAAGAATCCCCATATTTTAAATATGATCTCATATTTTTCAAGTATTTGAGAATAGTTTTTCCACATATTTTTTCTCATGCTATCAAAATGTCATTGGCAACATGAGTCGCTAAAGGCAGACATCCATCCTTCCATTTGATCAAAGGCTTTAGATAGCCGCGCGAGAGCTCTGAAATTCCATTCAGTTCAGGTCCCTTTGGCCTACAGATTGAGCATTTGAAAAATGGAATATTTGTCCATCAATCAACATGCACAAAAAAGGTTTTAAAACGATTTTACATGGATAAATCACATTCATTGAGTACCCCGATGGTTGTGAGATCGCTTGACATACATAAAAATCCATTTCGACCTCAAGAAAATGATGAAGAGCTTCTTGGCGATGAAACTCCATATCTTAGTGCTATTGGGGCACTAATGTATCTTGCCAATAATACTCTACCAGATATCTGTTTTGCAGTAAGTTTATTGGCAAGATTCAGCTCGTCCCCAACAAAAAGACATTGGAATGGAATCAAACATATATTCACATATCTTCAGGGAACCATTGATATGTGATTATTTTATTCTAATAAATCCAAGTCAGAAATGATTGGTTATGCAGATGCTGGATATTTGTCTGATCTACATAAAGCTCGATCTTAGATAGACTATTTATTTACATATGGAGGCACAACTATATCTTGGCGTTCAATGAAGCAAACATTAGCTGCTACTTCTTCAAATCATGCAGAAATAATAGCCATCCATGAAGCAAGTCGGGAGTGTGTTTGGTTGAGATCAATGACTCAACATATTCAAGAAATGTGTGGTTTTCCTATGAAAAAAGAAATTCCAACTACATTGTACAAAGACAATGATGCATGTATATCTCCGCTGAAGGGAGGATACATTAAAGGAGACAGAACAAAAAAAAATTCACCAAAATTCTTTTTCACTCATGATCTTGAGAAGAAAGGTGAAATAAATGTTCAACAAATTCTCTTAGTTGATAATTTAGCGGATCTGTTCACTAAAGCATTACCAACCTCAACATTTGAAAAGTTGGTATCTAAGATTGGAATGCTGTCGTCTCCAAGAAATTAAATGATGTTTGCAACAGGGGGAGTAAACTACGCGTTGCACTCTTTTTCCCTTGGCCTAGGTTTTATCCCAATGAATTTTTCTGGCAAGGTTTTTAACGAGGCAGCAAATAAAGTGTATTACAAGATATGTGTACTCTTTTGTCCTTCACTAAGAATTTTTCCCACAGGGTTTTTTCGTAGTAAGGTTTTAACGAGGCATATTATTTATCAATGGTCATTCAAGGGGGAGTGTTGTAAATCATTTTGGTGGTTGACCATAACTCCTTGGTTAATTCCCTTCTTTATGAGTAGTAATATTGTTGATAATGTGGTCAAATGGATGACCATAACTCCTAGGTTAATTTCATCATTTATTGGTAGTAATGTTGTTGATAATGTAGTCAAATGGATGACCATAACTCCTAGGTTTATTTCCTCTTTAATGGGTAGTAATTCTCAAGGTTTAATGTAATGTTTATGACACCCTTTGGTATTCCTCAATGTAATTCTATAAATAGTGGTGTTGAGAATAATGTTGAATACACTTGAAAGAAAGAAAGTGGTCTTAAATTGTTCCTTTTGTCTTATATCGTCTTATCTTCATCTTTATATTGTTCTTTTGTTCTTAAGTTTTACAACACGTTATCAGCACGAAGTCTCAAGGTTGAACAACATTTCTTGTGAGGTATCCATTTATAATCTAATGTTAAAATTATTAAATTGTGGCTATACCTTTTCTACTTTTACATTTTATTTATAATTGAATGAAAAAAGGCTAACCATTTATCGATTTTGTGAAGACAAGATTAAGGTCATTGTTTTGTGGAAAAAAAATGAATGGACTACAAATTCTAGTGTTTTCTGTTCTCAATGGAAAAAAGTGAATTATCTATACTATTGATTAATTTTTAATGAAAAGATTTTATCTAACAATTTTACTAAAAGTTATTTTTGTTATTTGTGAGGCATGCTAATTTTACTTTGATGAAAAAAAAGTTTTGCTACTTAATTATTTACTCATTGTCTATTTTACTCTAAGTTTATTATTTTCTATGATAGTTTTATCATGTCGAATTTATTGAAGCTTGAGTTCGTGACACTTGACATTTCTGGAAATAATTACTTGTCATGGGTACTCGACGCTGAAATTCACCTTGACGCTAAAGGTCTTGGTGCCACTATTACCAATGATAATACAAAGTCGAGTCAGGACAAAGCAAAGGCAATGATTTTCTTTCGTCATCATCTGTATGAAGGATTGAAGGTTGAAATACCTTACGGTGAAAGATCCACTTGAATTGTGGACTGGTTTGAAGGAAATGTATGACCACCTTAAGGCAATTGTATTGCCAAGGGCTCGTTATGAATGGATTTAATTACGGTTACAAGATTTTAAAACTATATGTGAATATAATTCTGCTGTATACAAAATTACTTCCCAATTAAAATTATGTGGGGAAGATATAAAAGATGAGGACATGTTGGAAAAGACTCTCACAACTTTTCATGCCTCAAATTTGGTATTACCGCAGCAATACCGTGAAAGGGGATTCAAAAAGTATTCTGAGTTGATCTCATTCCTTGTGGCTGAGCAACATAATACATTTTTATTGAAAAACCATGAGGCCCGTCCTACGGGAACTGCTCCATTACCGAAAGCAAATGAGGTTGAAGCATATGGCCAGTCTGAAAGAAGACAGTAAAAATCAGGGTCAAAATAATGTGCGTGGACGTGGCAATGTCAGGGGACGATATAATAATCATCGTGGTGGTGGTCGCCACAAAAGGAAGAACAATATGGGTTCTCAAAGCAATCCTTCAAGAGGCAATTGTCATCGTTGTGGCATGAAAGGGCATTGGAAGAATGAATGTCGAGCAGTTGAGCATTTTGTTAGCTTTTATCAAGATTCCTTGAATAAAATGGAAATAAAAATGGTGCATCTTCTTCTAATGCTCGGGTGGAGTCACACTTGACTTATAAAAATGATGCCGAGGCAGGGTCTTCACAAAAATATGATGACAATATTGAAGCAAATTTGGCTTTAAAAAATGATGATTTTGATGACCTTGATGATATTACTCATTTGGAAGTTGAAGACATCTTTGGAGATCAAAACTAATGTTTGATCATTTGATTGGGGGAAATAATTATGTTGTTTTATTTATGTGCTTTTAATTGTTATATTTTTCCTTATGTTATTTTTATATTCAGAAAAAAAAAGTACTTTTATTTTCTTGCAAAGTTGTTGATTTTTCATATTTCTTATGATGTACTTTTATATTAGGAAGATAAATAAAATTTTCCAATCTTCAATTGGTTCAATATGAGTAATGGAGATATGTGTCTTCTTGATAGTGCTACAGCTCACACTATTTTAAGAGAAAGGAAATATTTCTCTAATTTGATTATGAAAAAGGCTTATGTTAATACAATATCTGGTAGTGCAAAATTAATTGAGGGCTCTGGAAGAGCGGCCTTACTACTACCTGGGGGAACAATATTAAATATTAAAAATGCATTGTATTGTAGTAAGTCTCAAAGAAACTTATTAAGTTTCAAGGTTATTCGCCAAAATGACTAACATGTTGAGATTGCCAATAAAGGAAAGGTTGAATACCTTTATATTACTACAGTAAAATTGGGGCAAAAGTATGTGCATGACAAATTACCCGCATTTTCTTCTGGATTGTACCATACAAGTATTAGTATGGTTGAATCACATGCCATAGTAAACAAATTGTTTACTAATCCTAATGATTTTGTCATTTGGCATGACATGTTGAGCCATCCCGATTATAATATGATGCGCAAAATTATTGAGAATTCACATGGGCATACTTTGAAAAATCTTCAATCAAAGAAATTCTTTTGTACTGCTTGTTCTCAAGGAAAGTTGGTTGTTAAACCATCAGCAACTAAGGTTGGGATTGAATCCCCTGCATTTCTGGAACGTATACGGGGTGATATATGTGGGCCAATTCACCCTCCATGTTGGCCATTTAAATATTATATGGTCTTGATAGATGCATCTACAAGATGGTCACATGTGTGCTTATTATCAACTCTCAATATGGCTTTTGGGAGGTTGTTGGCTCAAATAATAAGATTAAGAGCACAATTTCAAGATTATGCAATAAAGACAATTCGTCTTGATAATGCTGGTGATTTTACATCGCAGGAATTTAATGATTATTGTTTGTCCACTGGGAAAACGATTGAACATCCAGTTGCTCATGTTCACACTCAAAATGGTCTAGCGGAATCTTTGATTATGCGCCTCCAATTGATAGCTAGACCATTGTTAACGAGGACAAAGTTGTCTGTTTCAATATGGGGGCATGTTATTTTGCATGCAGCAGCATTGGTGCGCATAAGGCCAACTAGTTATCATGAATTCTCTTCATTACAGTTGGTTTTTGGTCATGAGCCAAATATTTCTTATCTTAGAATTTTTGGGTGCGCGGTATACGTTCCAATTGCCCCACCGCTACGCACAAAGATGGGTCCCTAAAGAAGGTTGGGGTGTATGTTGGGTATGAATCTCCTTCTATTATCAAATATTTGGAACCTATGACAGGAGATATATTTACGACAAGATTTGTTGATTGTCATTTTGATGAATCAATATACCCAACATTAGGGGGAAAACATAAGCAGTTGGAAAAACAAATAGATTGGAATTCATTATCCCTATCTCATTTAGATCCTCGAACAAACCAATGTGAGCAAGAGGTTAAAAAGATGATTTATTTGCAAAATATTGCAAATCAACTGCCGGATACATTTACTAACCTTCCAAGGTTACTTAATCTTATATTCCAGCTGCAAATGCTTCAGTTCGAGTTGATGTCCCGGTAGGACAAATTGTTAAAGCAAATTAGTCTAAACCACGTTTAAAACGTGGTAGGCCAATTGGTTCAAAGGATAAAAATCCTCGAAAAAGAAAAGGAACAAATTATCATGAAGATCATATCATGGAGGAAATTGTTTAAGAAGAGCTAGCTGAAAATAATGAGAATGAAGAGATCTCAATAATTTATGTGTCGACGAGAAAAAAGTGAAATCAAAATAATATTGTGGTGGACAATATTTTTGCTTATAATGTTGTTGCTGAAATAATGCAACAAGGTGATGATTTTGAACCAAAATTTGTCAATGAATGCAGACAGAGAAATGATTGGCCAAAATGGAAGGATGCAATTCAAGCGGAATTGACTTCACTTGAAAAATGTGAAGTTTTTGGACCAATAGTCCGAACATCTGAAGGTGTCAAGCCAATGGGTTTTTGTGCGAAACGAAATAAAAAAGGTGAAGTCGTAAGATATAAAGCACGACTTGTGGCACAAGGTTTTTTGCAAAGGCATGGCATTGATTATGTGGAGACATAATCTCCTTAGGTGGATGCAATTACCTTTAGGTATCAAATAAATCTGGCAATTCATGAAAAGCTTGAAATGTGTCTAATGGATGTTGTCACAGCCTATTTATATGGCTCATTGGACCACGATATTTTCATGAAAGTTCCTGAAGCATTCAATGTGCTTGAAGCATATAAAAATTCGCAAGAAAATTGTTCGATAAGGCTTCAGAAATCCTTATATGGATTAAAACAATCAGGATAGATGTGGTACAATCGTCTTAGCCAAATTTTGCTAAACGAAGGTTACAAAAATGACCCTATTTGTCCTTGTGTTTTTATAAAAAGGTCTGGATCTGATTTTATTATAATAGTTGTGTATGTTGATGATTTAAATATCATTGGTACTCCTAAGGAACTTTCAAAAGTTGTTGAGTGTTTAACGAAATAATTTGAAATGAAATATCTTGGTAAGACAAAATTTTGTCTTGGCCTACAGATTGAGCATTTGAAAAATGGAATATTTGTCCATCAATCAACATGCACAAAAAAGGTTTTAAAACGATTTTACATGGATAAATTCATTGAGTACCCCGATGGTTGTGAGATCGCTTGACATACATAAAAATCCATTTCGACCTCAAGAAAATGATGAAGAGCTTCTTGGCGATGAAACTCCATAGCTTAGTGCTATTGGGGCACTAATGTATCTTGCCAATAATACTCTACCAGATATCTGTTTTGCAGTAAGTTTATTGGCAAGATTCAGCTCGTCCCCAACAAAAAGACATTGGAATGGAATCAAACATATATTCACATATCTTCAGGGAACCATTGATATGTGATTATTTTATTCTAATAAATCCAAGTCAGAAATGATTGGTTATGCAGATGCTGGA
>JAJOOO010004569.1:0-20091 GCA_029582685.1 Solanum piurae | reverse complement strand
TGTATGACGTACCATAGTGTTCCAAATTGTCTTGTTTACTGAATGAATCCTCTTTGCATTTGACCATCCACTCATCATTGCCTGTCCACATTTCCCCAATTGATATCAGAGTATCAAAAAAAAATTGCAGTGCCTGAGAAATATAACAATTGGTAAGCACAGTGAACTGTGTATCCGCTATAGCAAAACATTGAATTTGTAATGTTCAATACAGCTGAGTAAATAGTAACCTGCTGCATCGGTGCTTCATCAATTTTTGACAAAGAAATAGATGGATTGATTGTAGGATACAGTTGTTGCAGATCTTTCAGCGTCAAAATCAGCAGCTGTGGAAAAAAAAAAGAATTCACCACAGAGGTTACCATATTCTGCTTTGCTCTTTTTATTTCAGAGTTTTAACTTCTGTACACTGACATCGCGTTTAAGTAATACTGATGGTGTACAATTCATTATATATATATAAGTTAAAACCTTTCACAGATTGATATTATTGTGCTTGTGTTCTGAAGACAAATAACAGAATTATGTACCTCATTTACAGACGCGGAGCCAATACAAGGGGACAAATCAAGCAAGTCTCTCAAGGTAAGGATCTTGTTCCGAAGCTCAGTCATTATTATGAAGTTCCCTGCTACTCTACATGAATTACGAACCGTAGAACCTTTGGATTTAAAGCTTTTTGATACTGCTATGGGAGGTGTTCTCTTCTTTTCAATAACAGGACTTCTCTTTGTCTCTTTCATCTCTTCTTCCTGCAAATATTAATGTTCGTCAACTACTATTAGTATTATGCTATAATATCCAAGTTCCCAATTTTCTATGTTACTTCGCTCTTAGATTATATCCACATATATGACAACATACATAGTCAATATGTCCAAAAAAATTTCTTCTCACGTTTTTGTCAAATATCATTATATGCATGGGCTGTTTTTCTCTCCAATCAAAACATGTTTAATATCACCTTATTGTTGTATGCAATCTTCTCCTCTTAATCTTTTTTTTTTCCTTCTCTTCTTAATCTGTTTCATCATATGATGCAATTCATTAATCACTAGGTTTTTCCTTTAGAATAAACAAAAAAACAAGGAACATGGAGTCAAAAAGAAATTATTGGGAGAAATCTTCTTCTAAATTCAACATGGCTGGCTACCTTTGAGGTTTTGCATGGAATATGATTGTGATAAATATAATGTAGGATTTAGGATTTTACATGCACAAATTAACAGAACATTTATATTTTTCAATATGATTATGATAAACATTTTGAGGTTTTCTTAAGGATTTATCATATGTTATCAATTCAAAACCTTTATGAGGAGAAATCCTTTGATTGTGTATATTGTTTTATTGCTTTAATTTGTTTGAAAATTGATTAAGCTCTTGTGTTTTGCATGGAATTAATTATTACAAATATTGAGAAATGCAGAATTAAGATAAATTTACATTCTTTTTAAGATGATCATAACATGTTCAAACAACAAATAAACAAAAGATTTAAGGAAAAAAAGAAGAAAAAAAAAACCTGAAATATTGTACTATGCTTCCTGCGTGAAAAGAAAGGCACACCAAAGCATGCTCCAATGGCCATTTCTAATGAGAAATACCAAGTTTTATACAAGATTGAAAAAAAACACAAAAATGATTTTACCAGGTCAACTTTGACAATAGAAAAACCAGAAATATTATTCGCTGACGCAAAAAAACGGTGAATGAAAACAATATAATAATAAATATGATTAAAAGAATGTTGGGGGAGGAAGAAGAACAAGAGCATTCAATATTATAAAAAAAAAAATTAAAAATTTGTTTGTTGATTTGATTAAAAAATAATGTAGTAATAGTTGTAGGAAAATTGATAAATTAAAGAAGACTCATATAACGTGCAGAGCAAAATAGGAATAATTAATATGATGAACAAGCTCTGGAGTCAACTGGGAAATTGGTTAATCCAACTTATCACATGGACAAACACTTCTTCTCTCTTTTGTTAACAAAATAGAGAGAGTGTTAACACAAAAAAAAATAAAAAAAAAATAATGGAGGTCAATTATTCAAATTATTTTTCTTGGTTTTTTGAGGCCAAACCGTGTATGACCCCTAAATTTTTGGGTTTTTGTTAATATGTGTTGTTTTTATCTTTGTTTTGATGACTTTGAGCTGTATCTGATGGTTACACTTCTAGATAATTTTTTTATCTAAGCTCCTCAAATTCAGGGGTCTTTTAGTGATCTAAAACATGTTTGCCACTCAACTAGTTGTCTACGCCCGATAAATAAGGGCAGATGGTATAAAAGATATTTATACAATAAGCGAAAAAATATTGCGACAGTCATCAATAACATGCCTCAGTTTCATTGTGAAACCGATCTTTGGATCAGGACCTAGGGAAGCAAGAGGTTTATCTAAATTATTTTTGTCGAAAAATTATATTGTATATATAAGGTTAAAATTATGTTTTATGGATGATGATGTCATAATTGGGACACAAATTAAGAATAGTAAATCAACTAGACAAGTGAGACCTTTGAAATGTTCAATTGGTGCTTTACCTAATAAACTAACATTACTCAAACAACTGGATCTTTGATCTTGAATAGAAATTAAACTGAAAAAAATATAAGAAAAGATGGAAGTTTTTTTTGTTGGTGTCTTAGTGGTGACTTGTGATGCCTGACCCAACTCAAAATAAAGAGACAGTTCAAGTAATTAAGTACTAATAAATAAATGTACAGATAGATGTTGGAATCTTTGACAATTCCTGTGATTTCAGCTGTCCTTTCATACATCCTCCTGTCAAAGAATTGGCTTCCACAAACTTTTTCAGTTGTGCCTTTGCGCACAGGCTAAAGTCTCCGCTCCTAGGCTTACACAAACTTATTATTGACTATATGAAAGATGTATATCTAAATCTGTCTATACTTGTTACTACACATACATAGGGTTAATCGTTCGATTCAAAGCACTGATTCTGCTGAAACCTTGAACTCATGGTTGGATCCGCCACTGATATATATAATATACAAAAAGAAGAAAGTAAAGAACATATAGGAGTAGATAACAACAATAAAAGTGACTGATTTAAACAGAGCTGGTAAAATGTGAGAATAATACAAAACTTATGGGAAGACAGATGTTCATAGTAACAAATCCTATCTTCACTTATCCAGCAAAAAGAAACAAGATTTGGTGTAGAAGTTTTAACTCACAGATAGATTTACAAATAACTTTACACAACATATGAACAAATAGCAGTATACAAATAATAATAATAAAGCCTCAATCAACTATACTGGCAAAACCTTATGATGGGACATGAATGTCTAAATAAATGAGAAGGAATAACTTGCATCAAACCAGCAAGCAGAGCTGTCCTAGTAAAGAAAGAATCTATAATTTTCATCAAAAATATTTTATTTCTCCAAGATATATTTGTGGATAATCCAATGTGCACAAAGCAGCGAGTTGTGGATGTTCCATTTTCGCGGCAAAACAATCAAATATTTTAAGGTTGGATCATACTTTTCCCTGATGGAGTTCTTCCTTAATGCTTGACCTGCACTGGAAATGTGTGAACTTTGGATGAAGGTGATATCTTTGAAGCTGTTCTACTTCCTGCTGGCCCTTTCTTGGAAGCTGCTGGGGATGAACCCTTAGCTGCACTTCTTTCTGCAATCCTTTTTTGCCTCTCGATCACTAATTCTTCCATTCTCTTGCGCATTTCTTCGTCCTATATAAACAATGAGGATGTATGATTTACAAGAAAGACAAAAATAATGGAGGCAAAAACAACGGAAAAAATGAGGTTACTGGTTATTGTCGTACCCGATCTAATTTGCTCTTCTGGGTTGCCAGCTTGTTAGGAGGAGGAGACATCTTCTTGCTCTTTGCTAAGGCATCAATTCTGCTCTTTGACAGAGATCCTGGGGAGACTTTAGACCTTGCATCTTTCCCGGTCTTTGCAAGACCGTCCTTCTTAGTTGTGCTTTTACCTTTCACAGGAACATTTTCTTCAGTAGGAGGAGGTTTTGCCTCAACTGCAGAAGATTTTTTATCAACTTGAATGAAAGAAGCTTCAATCTGAAAATCCAATTCTGGTTGCCAAGATGCCTCAAGAGGATCCAAACTAGGTTCTCTTGCAAGCACCACACAGAGGTCATCAGGTTGACTGGCCCCAGATGTACTAAGCTTGGTTTTTGATGCAACTTGATCACCATTTTCAGCATTCGCTGCAGCAACCAAGTCTGCGTCCATGCCAACGTCTGTTTTCCACAGAGAGCCATAATGATCATCAAAAGATGGTCGAGACTGTACCATGAAAGAATCATCAATAGGAGCAGCTCTTTCACTTTCGACTTGAGAGGAACTTTTCTGAGTTGACATGCTACTGTCATTGTCAAATATTATTCGCCTAGCCTCTAGAGTTTCTGAACTGCTGGAGTGGTTGACAACAAACCAATCTTCCCCATTACTATTTCTAATAGCAGAGGATTCCGAACCAAAATCAGATGGAGTTCCCAATGTATTGCCTCCTGATGGTTCTTTGTGCGAAAATAGAAGATGCACATCTTCAGAACCTCCTTTCTTCAAACTTGGCCTCATATCCTCACCATTGGCAAAGTCTACCATGTTAACCTTTGTGCCATTTTCTTCATGATTTTTGCTCATGAGAAGAGAATCATCAGGTGTCAGATGGTCTCTTCTGACCTTCTCACCAGAATTCTTGATCCCATAGCCTTCATCCTGGAAGTCCAAAGGTAGCTGGTCACTTGCTCCATTCATACTTGACTCCTCACGACTCATCAGAATATTCTGGAATGCATCCCAAGCCTTATTTCCTTTTGCTTTCTCAGATAACTTTGGTGACATGCCCTCATTTAGGTCTGTGTTGCTATAACCATTTGATTCATTCTCTACATCAAGATTCTGATGTCCTCTATTCTTGTTCCTATGTCCTTTTGAGTTGCGACGTTTCTCCAGTATTGCAACAGCATCATCTACCTGCTCTTTGATAGAATCTTCATCGAGTAAATGAGATTCATCTGAAGATGAATCATAAGAAGATCCATCATTTTCCTCATTCTTTCTATTGGAAGTGATATAATTGATGTTGCGGATTACAACTGTTTTTGAGGATTTCTTCTTGTGCTTTTTAGCATGTGAGTTCTCCCTTGAAGAATGTTTTTTCTCATGCTTCCTAACTTCATCTGACTCAGTTCCAGAATCAGAGGCACTCGACTCAGTTTGTTCATCATCTTCTGAACTGTCATGGTCTTTGGATTTCTCCTTCTTCTTTGATCGTTTGTGAGAGTCCCTAACAGAACCATTTGTTGAGCCATTTACATTTTGTGGCCACTGCATATGTGCTGGATAATATTGTAAAGGATGCATGCCAGCAAAAGGCATCTGTTGAGCTGAGCCATGAAAGTTGTACATATACGGAGGAATTTGGTTCTGCCATGGCATCTGCATCTGAACTTTTGCTGATGGATCTGATGCAGGAAGATTCTCATCTACACATATAGCAGTAGACGTTATAATTACAATCTACGGACACAGATGGGAACTAATCAGTTAAAATTACAATCATTAAGGAAAAAGTCTCCTTTTATATTTTGTCTGAGATAAACATGTGGTACCACCTAAACTTAAATTTAGTAGAATTAATTAATGTTAGGAAAGAACAAATAGGATACCTTTGACACCATTTGAATTTGTTGATTCCTTCGAGTCAGAACTATCCAAAGAGCCATTATTGTCATATGCAAGAATAACACCTTGATTTCCCAAGTACGATAGATCCATTGGTGTACATGCCTTCATGGCAGCTACCTCATCCATCCATTGTCCATCTGTGTGCTTTTGTTTGTAAAGTTCCTTGAAATCTACACATGCATCCCTACAAAAAAGATAAGATCACACAAATTGAAGTTACAAGAAAAATGGAACTATAACAGTTGACTCAATTTTGACATCCTCCCATATAGTATTATGTATACAATGAAAGACGTAGAAGCTTGTTATTATATCATCGTCAAAAGCTACACCTAGGAGTTCTCTAGTTCCATATGTAGGAAAGGGTTCCTTTGAAAATCAATATAAAATGGACAATTTTACATTTTACCTTACAGCACATAGAAGAGTAACACACATATTAAAACAAGGATAAACATAACAATGTGTGATGATTTCTTTGGTTGTTAGACAGCAGATGTCCTCCAGACTCGGTTTTCTGTTATGCTCCAGAATGGAAACAAAGGTTCACAATGATAATTGGAACCTGCCATAAATGCTTCTTCCAACTAAAGTAGTCAAATACAAACATTGGTGATCCAATTTACATCAGTTGTTTTTCCTTATCTATATACCTAAGCTACAAAACGTAGGTTATGATGAAGACACTTTACAGTATCATACCTAAGACGTAAGGCACCAAAAGAATTAGCAAACTGTATGAGATCATCCAATTGGTCTATCTCAAAGCCTGCAACTGTTGCACGCGCATAAGCCATGGCCTGCTCTTTCCTAAGTAATGCCTTTCGGGTATCCAGGTGGCGCTGGAGGTGAATCCTGAAATGATAAAAACAAATAACTCAGTAAGACTCTCTGGTGGAGATGCATTGACAATTCACTGTTGCTTCCAAGGGAAGATAACTTACTTGGAGTTTTCTTTAGGTGCAGCATTATTAGCTTCTTCAACTTCAGATTTTGCCTAGAAAAAACAATCAAAGTGAAATTTTATAATGAGCTACTAGACTAAATGGAAATCACTAGCCAAAAATATAACTGTGATCAAGAAAAATACCTTGAATGAATCGTTTGATTTCCTGGTGCTCTCACTATTAGCTGGTGAGCTTCCTGCAAGTCAAGCAACAAATGTACATTAGCCCCAAATCTGAGTATAGTATAAACTCTACCGAAAAAGGTACAAAACTACAAATGTTATTTATCATAAAAAGAAGAAATCTAAAATTGACAACTAATGGACAATGCATATCTAATTTGATGTCTTGAACATACCTTCCTCTGAATTGCCATTGGAGCATTCATTGGATTGAATGGAACTCTCGATCTGTGAGATCTCTCGTTCCAATCGCATAAACCTCTCAAGAATTTCAGGTGTACTAACAAAGCGTACAAATCTGCCACAAACACAAAGAAAGCACAAGTAAATAAAATTGAGTCTTCCATTGCATCAGCTTCACATTTGTGCTAGATCCAACAAGGATTCATTCTTTAGTATTCAATTTACCTAACAGTTCACAATTAGATTATAGCTTCCAATATGCAAAAGAATATTAGAAAGAGTATGCTAAAACAACACTACCCTGTTTCCAAAAAGTCCAATGAGCAATTATATCTGGTTAGAAGTTATTAGCAAAAAGTCTATAAAGATTTAGTCTACTTTTTTAACCCATAATCACAATCTAGTGATGCTTTATGACCAATTATCCAAAGGTATACCAACAAGATCATCTGCAAGAAACTTTCAGCAATTCAAGAAGCTCCACATGATTCACATAACATGTTGGTACTAATGAACAATGACAAAATTACTAAAAGTTTGAAACTTTTCAGAGATCAAAGAAAATTTATACCTTAGGAATGTGGCTTTGGTGAACCAATAGGCATGAGTTGAAGGTGGCCTCATAGTGATTGAATACCCACCTTTTGGAATCTGATCTTTAGCAAATTTCAAGTGAGAAATGAATGGTTCCACCAACCCAGATGCCAATTTCTCATTTTTACCCCCAGAAAACACCACAAGATCACACCTTTTTCCATACCCACAAACCAAAAACACAAAAAAATCAAATCTTTATCAGTCTCCACAACAATACAAAGCTAAAAAACAGTTAACACAAACTCACTAGTCCTGGGGGGGGGGGGGTAAAACCAACCTTGTTCTAGTTGGGGTGAGCTGAAACAGTGCATAATCAAGAAGGGTCTTGGAATCCATGTTTAACTAAAGCAAGCTTAGTGGAGAAAGGGGAAAAAATGGGTGAAAAAATGAAACTCAAATAGCAAAAGAAATGGTTGTAAAGAACAAAGACATGTTCAAGAACGTGACATTTGAGAAATCTTTTTGTTGAACTGTAAATGGAAGAAAAATTGCCAGCAAGAAATGATGAAGCAATGGCAAGAATTGCACATGGAGAGATTTTTTTTTGAGCTTGTGAACTATAGGTTATAAGCATTTTTATTTTTTTTGACAATATGGGAGTGGGCCCCATATTTTCCCCTTCAATTATTTCATTTTTATTCCAAGTACCCATTATCTCTTTGTCTTCACTCTTTCTTTTATGAAATTATTTTTTAAGAAAAATCTATAGAACCTCTTGAAAAAAGATGTAAATTTTAAGATTTTTTTTAGGTGAACCGACAGTTTTTCATTTTGTCTTTTCAAAATTTAATATATATGATGAGTATATATACTTTATGTCAAAGATAGTATTATGAGCAACATTTTGTATTTAATGTTGGTAATAAACAGTGTATTAATACTTTCTAATTATCCGTCAATTTATGTGACAATATTTGACCGAATATAAAGTTTAATAATTGTGAGTATAAGTAATCTTATTCACAATAAAATGATAAATTATTTATAAATATAAAAAATATATAACAAATTAAAAGTGATAGAGTGTAATATAAAATGGTATATAAATATTAAAAAGTGTTATTTTTTTTCAGGAGTGAATAATCTTGTTTTCTTTTTTAATTATTTCATTAACTTTTCTCATGTTAATTATGATCATATATATATTTTTCATGCATGAAAATAAGTTGTCTGTGGTTGCTTTAAAGGATCTTGAAAAGAATGGTTTTCCTTGTAATGGGTCCAGAATTTAGATCTTTGACTTTATAATCATCATATTATCATATTTTCTAATCTTACTTTTTAGAAATAATTAATAGTAGGTAGTATATGCATGTAGATGAGTTGGAAAAGATATAATTAATTTTGGATTAGTTGGGAGGTCTACGTCTAATTTAACCACACTTAATTGATGAGAAGATGGACTGATGGTGTCGGAGTGCGATTATTTTATTTTAATTACATGTTAATTATTGGGTGGATTATACTCGATCACTCATTAATTCACTTTTGTTATTTATATTCTTGTGAAGGGCAAATATTTAACTTTAAAGTTTAACTTCTCCCCATGGACGATCATATAATTTTTTTTTCTTTTACCACCTTGGTAGTAGTGAAATGATAAATACGGAGTAATTTATACGTTTCGAATTTAAGCACTAAGTATGTAAATTTGTTTGATAAAGAATTCTTTATCCCAAAAATAAAAAAATTCGATATGAATTTAGATTAGTCAAATTTAAAAGTTGGTTCGGACACCGTGTGTAAAATAAGAAAAGAATCATATAATAATCCTTTGTTAGTTATTAGTAGCATAAAGTTGCAGTCACAAAGTATCTTCTCCGTATCAAAATTAGTGTCATTTTTTCCTTTTTCAAGTCAATTTTGGTTAATCTTTGAAGTTGAATTGAGTTAAATTAAGCTCAATATTTAAAAATTGTATAAGAAAAGAACTATAAGTTGCTATTCTTCACACATATCAATAAGATTAAAAAACATATTTTAAAATATTTATCAATTTTTACAATTTCGAAAAGCAAAAATCAATAAATAATTTAGGACAAATGGACTTAATATTAGGGTTCATTATTAGAAAATTAACAAAAATAGCAAGCAAATATATCATATATATGTTGATTAGGGATTGTAAATATATTTTTCAGTGCACCTAATATGTAAATTTCCCTTAATTATATGTTGTATTCCCTTCAACTCCTTATATCAAGAAAGAAAATTAAGTCGAGAATGAAAATAATAGATGAATCAAGTTAAACTAATGACAAAGTGATCTATGTCTCTCTTAATAAAATGAAATTACTGAGTTGAATAATACACGAGTCAACTTGTCATGTACAATAACAATAACATATTGTGATTTGTGATCTTATCACACATGAGGACTCAGAAAATAATTTGTACTACATATTTTATTTATTTCACACCATTTTTCTTGTTATGACTTTTCCTCATTTTTCTGAGGTTTTGCCTTTCTTTAGACTTACAAGTAAACATTGATTTCTATTATTTAACTAGGCTCATGGAATAGGAAACGGGTAAAGTTGCGACTATTAGGAATGAGCGATAGCCTATGACTAATAAAAGCGTCGATTATCTATAAATGACCAGGATCAAAATGTCAATCGACGAGATGAAATTTAATTTTAAGTTCAGACTATAATGACTGACATCCTTACTTACACAACAAAATTTTTGGCTCATAGTTGTAAGTTGTGACTTGTGATTATAAAAAGAGGGTGGGCACAGTGGTTTGCTTCTGATCAAAGGTAGGAATAAGCAAAGCTATAGTTGATGACAACTCCTACATGATTTCTCAAACAAACTTTTTTTTTTCTTTTTTCTCTGAATGTTTGAGTGGCAAAGTGTACAATCCAAGATTGCAGATGGGGATCATTCCATATTAATGTAGAAATGTAAATATTATATACTATAGTCTAACATCGTGATCTACAAGAGTTGACATTAATCTTAGTAGTATAAAAATATCTACGGCGATCGTCAACTCTTTTGTCTAAATAAAAAATAGCCATGCAAGAGAAACACTTAACTTCCTTTGTCCAACAATAATTGTTCAGTATTAACTTGTCACACCCCTTAAGAAACGATAAATAATAGGGTCAAAAATACTATTTTATCCTTAAACTTTATTAAATTTAATGCTTTGAGAAATGTGTTAGATGATAAATAGTAGTAGTAAATTATCTCTTAATTTTTTAAACTGAACAAGTATTGTTGGACAACTATTTTTAGTATAGTAAACAATTATTGTTGGATGGAGAGAGTATCTATTTTCTTACTCTACTTTATTAGGGTGTGGTTCAAATGAGCGTCCTATTTATTTTCGAATATTTGGATAGCTAATGTGTTATACAATTATTGAGTGAATAAGTTGATTATTTTTAATATGAAAGTAAATTTTGAACAAAAATATCGCTATTTAAAATATGAAATAACACGTCAAATTTTCTCACCAAAATTTGAATATTTATCAGCTCGTGAAGTTCGAACATTTTCATAAAAATCTAAAACTTCAATATTTTTTACATTTAAACTGTGAAAGTATGAACTTCATGAATCAATTCTGAAATTTCAGTAATTATCAAAAGATATTAATGATTATTATACAAAAAGCCGAAATTAAAAATATAACTTCTTTTTGTCAATCATCATAATTAGATAGGACCAAAAAAAATTTAGAAAAGCAAAAGACAATGAGGGTAAAGAGGTTTATTATTTGATTAATTACTAAAAGTAGGATTCTCATAAAAAAAGACCAACTATAATATTAATATAGTAAAAGGAAAAATCCATCATTTTCACATTATTTATTACAATACACAAGGCTATAAAAATGAAAGACCTAATCATTTAGCCGTAATTTCAAGACAGCCATGATACAGCTAATATATATATGGAGTATATGCTTTAGCAACTTGCAAGGGTAGTGACATTTAATTAAATCATTACCAATTAAAGAAAAAATGAAAACTAATAAATACAAAAATAATTTCATTTGGTAGCTAGCTTTTGGCATAATTATAGGGTAACCAACATGTACTATATATTATGATTAGTATTGTGGGGTTCCAGTGTTAAAAAAAAATAATCAGCGACGGACAAATTTCTCTTACTTAAAAACAGTAAAAATTCATGTTAATTCAATTTCGCTATAGATTATTTAAAAATAAATATTTAGCTAGCAGTTTAGCTACAAATTAGCTGGGAATAATTGATAAACTTCATAACTGATTTCATATTTTCTAGTAGTGTTTAATCTGCTGCCTAGCTTGTTGATTGATTATTACTCTCTTCCTCTCTCTATTTAATACTATTTAATTTACGTAATATACTTATCTCTTTAATTTATATAAATTAAAAATGTATTTTAATATAAATATTTAATTTATTGTTTATTTTAAATATATATGAATTACCCGTTTTGTGGGTGGTGGGGGTGGGGGAGCAAAGGTTGGTGTAAGTCGAGTTTACAGTTTTGTGTGGTAACTGGTATACTTGTATTGATAATTGAGCTAGCTGGGTTTTTTTGTCATTATTCTAGAGAGTTTTTATTTTTTTTCATTTTGCTACATTTTAAAAAAGTTCTTAATTTATATGCCCAAACAATATAAAATATTTTTTACACAATAACCTCCATCTAAGTAAATTTAGGGGTACATGACCGGGTTGGTTCAGGTTTTTCAAATATCAAACCAAATTATTTGTGTAAAAATTTTAAATTTATAAATCAAACTAAACTAATAAAATTAGGATTTTTTTCGGGTTTTTCAACCTCAGGTTGGTTCGGGTTTTTCAAATACCAAATCAAACCATTGTGTCGAATTTTTAAATTTATAAATCAACCAAACTAATAAACCTCTGATTTTTTCAGATTTTTGGATTTTTTCGGTAAAGTTTGCGTACAAACGTATAATTAATTTATGCTCCAAATATTTCTTTAGTCCAACCAAAATACAATTATCTAATGTGTTTCTTAAAAAAAATAACACAAAATATGAGATGAGTACTGATGACACAAAAATATTCAATAAAAAATAATAATGAAATCATCATATAAAATAAATATTGCAAAGTCATAATGAAAATAATCAAAATTTAAAAGTACTAAATCATGCTAAAATAAATTTAATAAGTACTAGTTACATTACTAAATATTTAAGGAAAATTAAAATTAGATTATGCATTTTAATTGTCTAAACCAATGTAAAACTAAAGAACAAATATTTAATATTATTGTCATTCTTAGTCTTGAATTGATTTTCTTTTTGCATTAGTATTAATTTGATTTTGATTTAAGTTTTATTATAATTATCAACATCTATGAACTATAATCTTTATTGGACCATTCCGAATTCTAAGTTTTAAACTTGAAATAATATATTAAAAGATAAAAACTATGAAATAGTATAAGAAATATTTTAAAATTATATCAAAGTAAATATTTTTATATATAAAATAAAATTTTAAAATTACATATATAATGTCAGGTTGGTTTGGTCTCGGGATGGTTTTTTTTAGTTAAAACTAAACCAACCCAAATATAGTCGGGTTTTTTTTTCCAATACCAAACCACTAGTCGGATTTTTTTTTCGATTTGACTCAATTTGTGGTTTGGTTCGGTTTTTGGTTCGGTTTTGACCCCTACTTATTACTATTAATTTTTATCCACCATTTAGCTTGAGTTTGAGTTTGAGTTTGATTGGGGAGTTATCAAAAAAATAAAATTGTCCGGATACGCCAAACGTGTTGCGGTACCACTTGTCCCCCATACCCCTTTCAGCAAGGGTTGCCGTGGTCTCCAAGAATCTTCTTCCGACCTCTGAGGTGGTCCATCAAGTCCTCTAGCCTAGGGTAGTCAAAATAAAGGCAGAATTCTCTCGTCTTTTATTTCGAATCCTTAAAAAATGCACTACTTTTAAATAGTGTAATATGCACTTGTCAATATATAGAAGAGTCTGAGCAACATAAGCGACATGCATTTAACTTACACATCACACGTTATGCTCTTACTACTGGACCGAAGCTGTGGGCTTTCTTTATATTAGGATGGAATTATTGTCAAAAATCCATCAAGGTGCAGTTACATCCACGTGGCGGCATGTTAAGCTTTATGTAAGTCCAAGAAATAGGTAACTTAGTAGTGTGACACTTGTCCATTTAGAATTAGTATATTAGTAGTCTTTAACTAACTCAATTGCTTGGCCTACAAAGAGCACTAACTAACTTCAACCAACTATTTTCCTTCTCAACTTTTGAAATGTCCCATTCCTCTTTATCTAAAATCTTTCTTCTTTCATAGTTGTATTTATTTATTTTGTTGGTTTCTAGCTGATGTCCAGTATCTGCATTTGAGTCTCGATTGATTTGGATGAGTGTCGTTTAAGGCTCATTGAATGGGTAAGCTCTCTCTACTAGAAGTTTTTTCCATATTTAGGACTCGAACCTGAGACTTGTGACTAAGATTTGAATGATGTTATTGTCCCTTCATGGGGGAGGGGGTGGGGGGTCTCTGAGTTGTGTTTGGATGGTGGATTTTGAGTTGCAATTAGAATCTTGTTCTTTGAAAAGTATTTTGGAGATGCCTATGTTGCACTTTTAGGCCTTGTCATGGTCTCCACTTAGTGACTTCATTTTCACATTGGTTGCTAATTGCTTTTGTGTCATTTCCATTCTTTTTTTCAACTGTTTCATTGTTTATTTCAATCACAAATTTCATGCTACTTTGACATTGGATATTCTACTTGAATAGAATGTTCCAATATTTGTGGCATTATATCAATGATGTGTGATTTAGGCGCGTGTCATGACTAATGGTATGAAGTGGAGAAAAAAAGGAGGCAAACCAATTATGCACCGACCTTTTAATCGTGCATCATCATTTTCGACCTTACCTCTAGAAATGTTGTTTCCGATAGACTACTAATATTCGAACTCACTAAAAGGAGGAGAAGAAGAGTTACTATAATGTTTTCAATTGGTTACATTTTAGCCAAAAAAATTGTTCTATTTATGAGTCATAAGTCGGTTTGGGTCCAATTTAGAAACACTTGATGCATTTTTTTTTTACTAAATATGCAACAACAAAAAAAAGTGTACAACTTGCATCATGAAATATTATGGTTTATTTCCTTCTTTTTGAAGGGCTAAGTTAGGAAAAAATAGACATTTTATTAAAATTTCATTTTCTTGGCCCAAAAAAACTTAAGTGCAATGTGTTTCCTTAACATTTATTTGGACCATATTAAACTCATAAAATCTTTAAATATTGAACTCATTAAGTTTAAATTCTGAAACTATATTTGCTCTAAAAAAATAAATTAATGCATTAATTATATATGTAGAGGATCTAATCGATATTCTTGATACATAGGGCCTATTAAAGGGAGAAGTGTGTCCTACTAGAAATTTGCAGGGCTATCAAACCCGAGACATTTATAGTTAAGGAGTCGTGAAGGGATCACAAGATTCATTCAAGATGGAAACTCTCCCTACTAGGGGGTTCCATCATCGCTTTGTGAAAAGGCAATTTAAAGGGGTATGTAAGCACTCACAGGATTTCTCCATTTCAAAGGCTTGAATTCGATATCACTTCTAGTTAAAGATGAAGAGATTACATTAGTCCCGCATACCCTACGAGCCTTGATACTATAGAGGGTTTTCCTAAATTCATGTTGCGTAGGGAAAAAATGCTCTTTGCCAGGAGTTTCCTCACTCGCAAAGCCTAAATCCAAGTCCTCTAATTAATAACGATTAGATCACATCAAACCCATCATTTTCAAGAAGTGAAGCATGAATTATAAGTGTGCAAAAACATATATGAGTTGTTAACTTTCAAACTTGTTTTTTCCCTTTAAGTGATTAGATATTCTCAACTAGGCTATCTTAGCCATTAAACAACAAATGGGTAGCACATGCTATCTATTTTGAATAAATCTAGATTTGGGAAAGTGACTTATCATCTAATAGAAAATCTCTAAAGAAATTCTATTCATTTTTTCTCATTATAATTGGTAAAAGTTTCAATGATTTCTAAGAGGAGAATGTATCCTACCTGACATGATTCACGTGTTATCTTAACATGTTTATGTCAAGTCGTATGAGATAGATAACCCATTATCAACTTACAAATCTTATCATGATTGATGTAATCACTATTAAAATAATGTGAGTTTTCGACGGATATTATCGTCCAAGTGCCATAAAAAAATCCATACTTTGGAAATATTTCCGATGAACCAATTTCCTATATTGAAAATTCACGTTTTTTTAATAGTGAATTACCTCGAGAAAAATATATTAAATGAAGAATAGCGACATGATCAGCGGCGATATAGTTGAGATAGTAGACAATTACATGTTCGACAGAATTCAATAGCTTAGAAATAGACTTTATCTATGTTGAAAAATCCATCTAAATGTATGACTAATTTATGTTGAAAAAAATAATTTATTATGTATAAATAATGTATCAAGAATTCAATAAAATTTTATTCTTTTTAGAATCTAGGATTCATAAAATTCTAACTAACTTTGTCTCAGTAAGTTCATTTGAATTTAATATTTTTCAAAAACACAAAGTATAGATATATATGTGAAATTCGAAGTAGTACTTTTTATATGTGAGTTCAATATTAAAAATCTTAAAAATCAAATTCGTCAAATTTAAATTTTGAATTCACTCCTGAACGGAATGATAGTGGAGATGGCAATTGACACAAAAAGTCTTCAGAAAAAAACTCAAAACATTTCCCTAAGCGTGGCCTTAAAAAGCCAATTTCTTAGGACTTTGTGGAGTTCGAACTTGCTTTGTTGTCTCCACTTCTTTGAGTTGCTTTCAAACTATAAATGTTTTATTAAATTTATTTGTATATTTAATTCCTCAATTTTTTCATCTTTTATTTAGTAATCGATATCCACTTTAGAATTCGACTAATGCTATAAAGCATTTCATACCAAGGCGAATCGATAGCTACAACCTACAGCTCAAATCTAAAACCTTTGATTAAAGATGAAAAGATACTTACCACCTACGATCTCAGAGGGCTCATTTTCAATTCAATATCCATGTTGAATATGATTTATAAATAAAAAAGAAAAGAAAAAAAATCTACATGTCATTTTAAACAACTTTATATATATGAATTTTATATTCCTTTTAATTGAACTGTTATATTATATCTTATTATATCTCCAAGTAATAATCTTTATCTCTCTATATATATGTCTTTTTAAATCTTCCAATGAGATCGTCATACATTTTAATATCACAAAAAAAGACTCCTTCCCACATGAAAAAATCGAAAGACAATCGATGAGTACATTGTATATTTACAATATTGTTGAGTAGTACTCGACCTCCGAATCATACGTGGGACAAGTTTTTGCTTTATACAAACTTGATCGAAGATCAAGAAAAGTTCATAAGAGATGAAAAAACATAACAACGATCGGTCAGGGCAAGGTTATATTATGATCTATATGAAATTATTCATTCAAATTTACCATTACAAGTGATATAAATTCAAGATTTAGCTTAAATACAACAAAAATAAGTTGTTCAAATATCATCAATTTTATTCCTATTTTGACTAATTCCAAAAACCAGTAAATATAAAGCTCAATTTTGGTAATAAAATTAGTAGATTTTACACAAATCTCATAGTGTTAAAGAGCTAATTACATCTTATCTCTATTCTTTTTTCAAATTACAAAAATCCCTTAAATTTGATGAAATACGGATACACCCCAAAACGTTTCGATACATCGTGTTTCGGTTTCAGATACATCCCTCAACGTCCTGATATATCGCGTCTTGGTTTCGGATACATCACTCAATGTTCCAATACATTGCATATGTTCTGATACATTGTGTAAAATGATGTATCCGGTCGTTACATCGCATAGAGTGATGTTTCTGACTGATACATAGCGTAAAGTAATGTCCTGATACATCGAATACATTTCGATACATCGTAAAGTGATGTATCCGACCGATACATCACGTAAAGTGATGTATCTGACTGATATATCGCGTAAAGTGATGTATCTGACTGATATATCGCGTAAAGTAGAAATTTTTGTAATTTTTTTAAATGATAGAAAATTTTAGAAAATATAATATAATAAGTTGTGTATTTAGATAATTTTTCCATAAAACAATTTTAAAATATAAAAATAAGAACCAATATATCTATCACGTGAAGATAAAAAGTGACTATCATTCATAAACCAAAAGAAGTGATGATATCTTTCTCCCTTCTTTTATCCATAATATCTTGAGTTGAAACATATCTTCCATACTCTTTTTCTTTTTTCTAGATTTGTCTCCATATAATCAAAATAGAATTTTTCTTTTAGAATTACTAATATAAATAATGTATTATATTTCTTTTTTAATTGGTTTCTTTCGATGTTTGGTATTTACTTTGTAGCTTAAATAATTCAAATGTGTGTCAGGTTTTTTCGAGTGATTAAAGATGATTCCAACACTAGAGTTAAAACTCGAAACTTTTAGTTAATTAAAAATAGACGAATAGTTATGATGAATTTTATCTTATTTTGTTTTGCTTAATTTGTTTTGAAAGATGGTTCCAATTAGTTATTATATAGCACATTGAAAATGTGTGTGATGAATAATTAAAGGTCATTTTCATATATCAATCAAAATATATGGTTTATCTTATCCTCGTTTAATTTGGATATTACCAAGCTAGCTAGGGTGTTTTGCTATATGATTAATTGACTTCATATATCAATCAAAATTTATGGTTTATCTTATCCTCGTTTAATTTGGATATTACCAAGCTAGCTAGGGTTTTTTTCTATATGATTAATTGACATAACGGTAAGAATTGATGTCATATGATGATTAGAAAAATATGAGTTCAAGTTATAAAAACAGTTTCTTGCAAATATATATATATATATATATATAGTAAGACTATGAATGACAAATCACTCAATGTAGTCCGACCCTTCTTGGACCAACTCCCTTTCTTATCTATCTTGAATTTTTGGTATATGAATAGAAGCATTGATACAATGGTAAAAGTTTGACGTCACGTGATTAAGAAGGGACGGGTTCAAGTTATCAAAAAAAAGAGTCTCCTTATGAACATACAAGGTAAGATTATGTATAATAAACTTAATATAGTCTAACTTTTTTCTAAATCCTATAAATTTAGTGCATCTGACAATCTTTTTAGCATCATATTTTAGAATTTTTTAATGGCAATTCTTTAACAATAAGATAATTATTATAGCATCAAGCAATATTGTTTATGGATAGTTTAATTTGTGGAAAACAACTTTTTTTTCTTCATAAAAAAAAATAGTTCGGTGCATTAAACTCCCACCATATGCAGGATTAGAAAAAAGAATTAGATAATAAAGGTCTATTATATGTAGTTTTACCATACATTTTTTAAAAGTCTATTTCGATAGCTTGAATCCATAACCTTTTAATCACATGACAATAATTTTACCAGTTACATTAAAGATTCCTTATAACTTACCAAATCATGGTCATTAAGAATTTCATTCTTTATAAAAAAAAAAATTGGTGGAGGATTATATAGCTATAGTTCAAGTATTTCAGATTACATGAACCTAAAATATGACAATGACCTCCATTAATATTAGACTAAATCCAATTATAATGATCACATTATACACCACTTTTAGTTTCTTAGACTCGCAATGTCATTCAACTTTCCATCGCGGTAGCAAAGTCAGAAATTCTAACTATAATATTTTATTTTTAAATAAGCGAAAGAAATGTAAAATTGAACCCCTTTAATTACCTAAACTTAGCTCTACCCAAATTTTCGCGGAAGAATGATCAATTAAATATCTTCTGTCAGAAACTAAAATATATATATGAATACACATTGTATTAGATATACATCATTTAACGCTCTTAACAAAAAAATTAAATTCATCATGCCCTTGCACCCTATTGATAATGCTATTTTATGTCATCTCAACAATTATTCCACAATCAATTAATTAAATGCATTATTGTATGTACGGATCTAACAAATTTCAAAAGGGAATTATTGAAAAATAATGAAATGATCCTCAAAATAAATATTGACCAAAATAAGTGCTCCTAATTCGAATGCTAACTCCTAAATCCTAAATAGACAAGTGAGATTCTTTGATTTTGGTCCAAAAATAATGCTACTAATTAGTTGTAAAACATAGTTGGTACTAATGATGAAACTATGTAACATTTTGAAAAGTTCAAAATATCTCTTTTGTAAATTATAGTGTTGCATCAATGAAGTTAATAATATTTTGATTGCACCTTTTTAATAAGAATAATTCATGCATATTCAACATATATATGTGCAATTACAAAATTCAGGTATATATCATTTTTGTTACTTTCAGATATTTTAACCGAAATACGCTAATCTATATAATATTAATACATGTTTTTTTAATTCTAG